>WNWK01010610.1:0-69283 GCA_009830355.1 Cherax destructor | reverse complement strand
ATCCAGCCCATGGACCAGCAGGTAATTTCTAACTTCAAGAAACTGTACACCAAAAAAGTGTTTCAGAAGTGCTTTGAAGTGACCTCGGAGACTGAGTTGACCCTAAGAGAGTTCTGGAAAGATCACTTCAGTATCCTCCATTGCATAGGCCTTATAGGTAAGGCTTGGGAGGGAGTGACTTCCAAGACTTTGAACTCTGCTTGGAGACCACTGTGGCCGGATTGTGTTGAAAAGAGGGATTTTGAAGGATTTGAGGCTGACCCTGACCCTGACAACCCTGTGCCTGTTGTGGAAGATATTGTGGCATTGGGGAACAGCCTGGGGTTGGAGGTGAGTGGTGAGGATGTGGAAGAGTTGGTGGAGGAGCACAGGGTAGACCTAACCACTCAAGAGCTGCAAGAGCTTCATCAGGAACAGCATCAGACGACAGTAGAGGAAATTGATTCACAGGAGGAGGATGGACAGGGTGACCTGGAGTCTACCTGGAGAGAATTCCAGGGGTCAACGCCCCTGCGGCCCGGTCCGTGACAAGACCTCCTGTTGGACCAGAGCCTGATCAACCAGGCTGTTACTGCTGGCTGCACGCAGTCCAACGTACGAACCACAGCCCGGCTGGTCAGGTACCGACTTTAGGTGCCTGTCCAGTGCTTGCTTGAAGACAGCCAGGGGTTTGTTGGTAATCCCCCTGATGTATGCTGGGAGGCAGTTGAACAATCTTGGGCCCCTGACACTTATTGTGTTGTCCCTCAACGTGCTAGTGGCACCCCTGCTCTTCATTGGGGGGATGTTACATCGCCTGCCGAGTCTTTTGCTTTCGTAGGGAGTGATTTTTGTGTGCAAGTTTGGTACTAAGCCCTTGAGAATTTTCCATGTGTATATAATAATGTATCTCTCCCGCCTGCGTTCTAGAGAGTACAGGTTTAGGAACTTCAAGCGTTCCCAGTAGTTGAGGTGGTTTATCGCACTTATGCGTGCGGTGAAGGTTCTCTGCACATTTTCAAGGTCAGCAATTTCACCTGCCTTGAAAGGTGCCGTTAGTGTGCAGCAATATTCTAGCCTAGATAGAACAAGCGATCTGTAAAGTGTCAACATGGGCTTGGCATCCCTGGTTTTGAAGGTTCTCATTATCCCGGTGAGGTAGTAACTTCTTCAGAGATTAAGGAAATTTGTTCCAAATGGAATGATGTGCAGACATTTGTTGAAAAACACCACCCTGAGCAAGCTCAAACAAGCCACATCTGCAACTTGTTCAATGACAAAACCTTGTCCCACTTCAGGAAAATGTTAAGAGGCGCCAGAAACAGAGCACTCTTGACAGTTATTTTTCTAGACAGGGGTCTAGTGACTCTCAAGCTGGTCCTAGTGGCATTAAAAGACAGAGAAGGGAAGTAACCCCAGAAAGGGACTTGTTACCTGAAGTCCTTATGGAGGGGGATTCCACACTACACATACACGTTTATGTTAACACACTCATCTGAGTTTTTTCTTTGATTTTGTAGAATCACATTCAAGTAGTAGTAGGTTGGTAGACAGCAACCACAACAACCCAGGGAGGTACTACCGTCCTGCCAAGTGAATGTAAAACGAAAGCCTGTACAGTGGAACCCCGGTTAACGAAAAAAATTCATTGCAGAAGACTGCTCAAGTGCCATTACCGAACGAATTTACTTCCTTAAGAAAAAATGTCATTTAGGTTAGTCTATTTCAGACCCCCAAAAATACACTTCCACAAGCACTTACAATATTATACTTACATAATTGCACGATTTCCGGGGTTTTCGTTAACCGGGGTTCCACTGTATTTGTTTTACATGATGGTAGGATTGCTGGTGTCTTCTTTCGGTCTCATAAACATGCAAGATTTCAGGTATGTCTTGCTATTTCTACTTACACTTAGGTCACACTACACATACATATACACATTTATGTATACACACTCATCTGAGTTTTCTTTGATTTTATCTTAATAATTCTTGTTCTTAGTTCTTTTACTTTCATATCCATGGGGAAGTGGAATAAGAATCTTTCCTCCGTAAACCATGCGTGTTGTAAAAGTCAACTAAAATGCCGGGAACTATGGGCTAGTAACCCCTTTTCCTGTATAGATTTACTAAAAAGAAAAAGAAGAAAACAGTCAAAGTGGGATGTGGTGCGAATGATAAGAAAGATACGCTATTATGTACCTCAATCAGCTCTCCTTGCACTATATCATTCACTTATCTACCCGTATCTCACCTATGGAATCTGTGCATAGGGATCAACAACGTTAAATCACCTTAGACCACTCATAACACAAGAAAAGGCCGCAGTCAGAATGATAACAAATTCCCACTCTAGACAGCATACTCCACCAATATTCAAAAGTCTCAAACTACTCACCGTAAAGAACATTCATACTTACTCTTGTGCCTACTACATATATAAAACTTTACACTCTAATATAAACCCTCTGCTCAAAACTCTCCTCACCAACTTTAATAGGACCCATGACCACAACACAAGACACAGATCACTTTTTGATATACCCCGTGTTCATATCAACCTATGTAAAAATTCTATGCACATAAAGGGCCCCAGAATCTGGAATTCATTACCAGTAAATATTAAGATAATCTTGTCTGAAAATCAATTTAAGACTCAACTCAAAAACCACCTACTCACCCAAAACTAAATGATCATACTATAAACTACTTTGAAAAATGCTCATTATTACTTTCCTATACGATAATCTCAATTTTTAATAATATGTTACTATTATGTTACCCCCTACTCATATTATAAGTTAATGTCAAAAATGCTCAATGTTATTTTCCTTAAGATAATCTCAATTCCATATTATCATTCAAGAATCTTAACACCTGTAACAATCTAATATCTAATATCATTATATAATAATTTAAACAGTAAAATTTCATCATATTGTAATTTTGAAAATAATTTTTAACTAGAATAAACTCAATAAATTTCTCTAATATTAAGTACATAGTTTTTAAGGACTAGAATAAGCTGCCCCTAATGCCATGGCATGTCAGTGGCTCTCCTTGCACTCAATTTACATTGTAACTACCGATACCTATGTAATCTGCAATCTGCAATGAAATAAAATTTGTTTGTTTGTTTGTTTTATGAATGAAAAGAAGCTGGATGTTCTGGCCTTAAGTGAGACAAAGATGAAGGGGGTAGGAGAGTTTCAGTAGGGAGAAATAAATGGGATTAGGTCAGGAGTTTCAAATAGAGTCAGAGCTAAAGAAGGAGTGGCAATAATGTTGAATAATCAGTTATGGCAGGTAAAGAGGGATTATAAATGTATAAATTCAAGGATTATGTGGAGTAAAATAAAGGTTGGATGTGAAAATTGGGTTATAGTAAGTGTGTATGCACCTGGAGAAGAGAGAAGTGTTGAGGAGAGAGAGAGATTTTGGGAAATGTTGAGTGAGTGCGTAGGGGGCTTTGAACCAAGTGAGAGAGTACTTGTGGTGGGGGATCTAAATGCTAAAGTGGGTAAAAATGTTGTGGAGGGAGTAGTAGGTAAATTTGGGGTGTCAGGGGTAAATGTAAATAGGGAACCATTAATTGAGCTATGTGTAGAAAGAGGTTTGGTAATAAGTAATACATATTTTATGAAAAAGAGGATAAACAAGTATACAAGGTATGATATAGCACGTAATGAAAGTAGTTTGTTAGATTATGTATTGGTGGAAAAAGGTTGATGGGTAGGCTTCAGGATACAGTGGTACCTTGAGTTACGATGGTCCCCAAAATCGCCCTTTTATGTAAGTTTATTTTTTTAAATGCTTTTGTAAGTATATTTTTGGGGGTGTAAAAGGACTAATCTATTTTACATTATTCCTTATGGGGATAAATTTGTTTGGTAATGCCACTTGAACAGCATTCTCGAACGAAAAAATATCGTAACTCGAGGTACCACTGTATATATGTTTATAGAGGGGCAACAGATATATCAGATCATTATTTAGTTGTAGCTACAGTTAGAGTAAAAGGTAGATGGGACAAAAAGAAAATGGCAACAGCAAGTAAGAGAGAAGTAAAAGTGTATAAACTAAGGGAGGAGGAAGTTAGGGTGAGATATAAGCAACTATTGGCAGAAAGGTGGGCTAGTGCAAGTATGAGTAGTGGGGGGGTTGAAGAGAGTTGGGATAGTTTTAAAAATGCAGTACAGTGGACCCTCGGCTAACGTTCTTAATCCGTTCCAGGAGCTAGAGCTTTAGCCGAAAAAAACGTTATCCGAAGCCTTATTTCCCATAAGAAATAATGTAAATACAATTAATCCGTTCCAGACATCCAAAAATATTCACAAAAAAAAATAATTTTTTAAAGAATAACTATAGTTTTACATACAGAAAACACACATAAATACTACATACAATTTAAAATTTATAAATAAATAATGAAATAAACATTTAAAATAACATTTACTTACCTTTATTGAAGAGACTTGCTGGCATCTGGAAGATAGGGAGGACAGGGGCAGGGCTTAGTGTTTGGAAGGGGAATCCTCACTCCCTGCACTACTGCTACACTCCCTGTATGCTTGCTACACTCCTTTCATGCCTGCTACACTCCCTGCATGCCTGCTACACTCCTTGCATTCCTGCTACACTCCCTGCATGCCTGCTACACTCCTTGCATGCCTGCTACACTCCTTGCATGCCTGCTACACTCCCTGCATGCCTGCTACACTCCCTGCATGCCTGCTACACTCCTTCTGCACTCCTGCTCACACTCCCTGCATGCCTGCTACACTCCTTGCATGCCTGCTACACTCCCTGTATGCCTGCTACATTCCCTGCATGCCTGCAACACTCCCTGCATGCCTGCTACACTCCCTGCATGCCTGATACATTCCTTGCATGCCTGTTACACTCCTTGCTTGCCTTTACACTCCCTGCATGCCTGCTACACTCCCTGCATGCCTGCTACACTCCTTGCATGCCTGCTACACTCCTTGCATGCCTGCTACACTCCTTGCATGCCTGCTACACTCCCTGCATGCCTGCTACACTCCCTGCATGCCTGCTACACCCCTTGCATGCCTGCTACACTCCCTGCATGCCTGCTAAACTGTGTTTTTGTTGTACATCCTGACAAGCTCACCCACACATACGCCACTCTCATATTTTTCAACAATCTCTTTCTTCAGTTCGATGGTGTTCCTCACGTTCTTTACCACAGGGGTGCCACTAGGAAGCTTCTTTGGACCCATGGTGACTTATTTCACAGTGACAGTCACTAAATCACCAAAAAAGACACCAAATGTATTGTGAATGCTTGAATGAGCACGCTGGGTATTGTTCACTCGAGTGTAAACAATGCTGGACTGGCGTCCTAAGAGGAGGTGCGTAAGCGCAGAGCGGGCAGACAGGTCTGGTACGTAACGCTGAGTAAATAACGCTAGCCGAAAAAAATATTGAACGTAAAAAGCAACCTTTAACCGAAAATAACGTTATCTGGAATGAACGTTAGCCGGGGGTCCACTGTATTAGAATGTGGGGCAGAAGTTTGTGGCTATAGGAGGGTGGGTGCAGGAGGAAAGAGGAGTGAGTGGTGGAATGAAGAAGTAAAGGGTGTGATAAAAGAGAAAAAGGTAGCTTATGAGAGGTTTTTACAAAACAGAAGTGTTGTAAGAAGAGAAGAGTATATGGAAAGTAAAAGAAAGGTGAAGAGAGTGGTGAGAGAGTGCAAAAAGAGAGCAGATGAAAGAGTGGGAGAGGCACTGTCAAGAAATTTTGCAGAAAATAAGAAAAAGTTTTGGAGTGAGATAAACAAGGTAAGAAAGCCTAGGGAACGAATGGAGTTGTCAGTTAAAAACAGAGTAGGGGAGTTAGCAGATGGGGAGCTGGAGGTATTGGGTAGATGGCGGGAATATTTTGAGGAACTTTTAAATGTCGATGAAAAAAGGGAGGCGGTAATTTCATGCACTGGCCAGGGAGGTATAACATCGTTTAGGAGTGAAGAAGAGGAGGATGTGAGTGTGGAGGAGGTGCGTGAGGCATTACGTAGAATGAAAGGGGGTAAAGCAGCTGGAACTGATGAGGTCATGACAGAAATGTTAAAAGAAGGGGGAGGGGGGATATAGTGTTGGAGTGGTTGGTATTTTTGTTTAATAAATGTATGAAAGAGGGGAAGGTACCTAGGGATTTTCAGAGAGCATGTATAGTTCCTTTATATAAAGGGAAGGGGGATAAAAGAGAGTGTAAAAATTATAGGGGAATAAGTTTACTGAGTATACAGTAGGGCCCCACTTATACGGCAGGTTAGGTTCCAGGCTAGTGCCTTAACCCTTTGACTGTCGGAGGCCCCATTCTGAAACTGTCATTCTATGTCGGAAAATTTTGGAAAAAAAAATAAATTATTTTTTCTTATGAAATGATAGAGAATCTTTTCCCGATTGTAATGACACCAAAAGTATGAAATTTGATTGAAACCTTACGGAATTACGCTCTCGCAAAGTTAACGATGTCAGTGATATATACGCATCAGCGATTTCGCCGACTTTGAGCCCTATTTTAGGCCAATTCCATTGCGACAGTCGACCAAACTCATAGCTATTTCTTTAGAACTCCATTTGTTCTATCGATTGAGTACAAGAAATCACCAATTTACCGATTTCAACTACCCAATAAAGTGGTCAGAAAATGGCAATTTCGCCAATTTCATGCAAAATAAAAAAAATGTCAATTTCAAAATATGGTCCAGAATAAACAATGCAGACATCCCTAGCACTAAAATAAGATGTTATCTGTTCATTAGTCATGTCTTTAGGCCCCTCTTACATTACTCTTGCTTTCTATTTTGATTTTTTTATTCATACAAAAATAGAAGATTTATTGTTATGCAGACTATTGCATTATTGTAAAAACTGTATAAATAATATCTGTGCACTTGTGAAAGAATATTAGACTCACCAGTTGATGTGTATTGGACGCATGGTGTGATTTGTTTACTTTTGAACATTGGCAAAAATCGAACATTTCTGCTACTTGGAGCTCAATTTCAAGATCGTTTACATCATGAAACTAATCAAAATCATCTCTATTCCTGTAATATGTTTCCCATTCTATCAAATGAGACCATGAAAAAGAGAATACAACCATAAATACTATACGAAAATACACCTCAAAGACGGCGTTTTAATTAAAAAAAAAGGTCGGAGTTTTTTTTTCTCATTATGTACTGCTTGCTGCAGGATTTTTTTTATACTGCGCACACTGACCACACAGACCCATTCTCTCACATGTGGGCCTACCAGCTTTCTCCTGCTTGATTTGAGGCCGCTAGAATTTAGGCGTATAAATACGTCTGAAACATTGGCTCGTAAGACGTATATATACGTCCGAAACAGTCAAAGGGTTAAAGTAGACATCGCCGAAAAGCAGAACTCTATTTTTTTCCACTTCTAAATGCATATAAATGCCAGACAACAAGCTTACACTAACTTATATTACGTTAGTAATAGCACTAGGCATTAAAAAACACAATAAAAAGTAAGATACACACAGAGTACACTTATTATTTACCTTAAAGTATTAACATTGATGTGTGAGAGGTGAGTGGCAGGGTATTGTCTAAAACAAGTAAAACATTAAAAGGAATTTTCTTTTCCTTGCAGTAAGTCTGAACTGTAGGCTTAAAATAGTCTGTGAACCAATTTATGAAAAGATCAGTAGTCATCCAAGCTTTCGAATTGGATTTATAATAAACAGGGAGGCTACCTTTTGCATAGTTCTTTAGGGCCCTAGGATTCTCTGAGTGATAAATTATCATAGGTTTTAACTTGCAATCCCCAGCAGCATTAGCTCCTAGAAAGAGTGTTAGCTGACACTCTTGGGTTATCCTGGGTTATCTACACATATGCTGCTATATATAACTGTATTTGATGGCTATATCAGTGATCAACATATACCTTGTTAGTAAGTTTATTCAGGTATACACAAATACAGTTACATAGATTATCATACATAGCAGAATATGAGTAGAGTACCTAGGATAACCCAAAAAAGTCAGTTCACCAAGTTCAATCATTTCTAACTTGGCACTTAAAGTAAGAGGCTTACGACTCCTCTTTTTATCACAACTTAGCTTAGACGCCATAGTCAATGAGAGCCAACTAGTTAACGAGAGTAAACGAGAGAGAGAACAAGATACGTAGTTCAGACAAGGTAAAAAAACAAACTGAACAGGTAGTGGGCGATCACTCGGTCAGGCGAAATGAATGCGATTAATACGTGTCCACTTTTAGTTCATTCACATACATTTGTGAGAGTTTGTGAAACTTTTACCTCAAAATAATAATAATAATTACCTCACAAATAATAATAATTACCTCACAAATAATAATAATTACCTCACAATACAAATACTCTTACATTGTGTACAAGTTAGTACAAAATAAACACACAGCATCACTCCTATTCTCATGCAACACACTATTTTCAGAGGTAATGATAGTATTATTATTATTATCATAATAAAAAAGAAGCACTAAACCCACAAGGGTCGTGAATAGCTATATATAGAGTGAAGGCATATGAAAGGAATATTTTTCTACAGTTATCCCTCAATGTTTGACTAGAGAAAACGTAATTCTTCCGACACTCCTACAAAGTCGCTTGGTAAACAAATTTCATATTTGTCAATTTTTATTCTGTGGGTTTATGTATCATGTTTATATGCTATGTAACGTGTTTTTTAAATAATTTTGAAGAAAGTATCATAGATGAATTAATGAAAATGTCTATATTAACGTAAAATAAAACATTTAATGTGCCCAAGTGATTATTATTAGTATTACGTAATGTTTTTCCCTCCGCCCGGCAACACCATAGCATATAAACAGCATGTTTATATGCTTTGTAACGTGTTTCTTATATAATTTTGAAGAAAACATTATAGATGGATTAATGAAAATGTGTATATTAACGTAAAATAAGACATTTAATGTGCCCAAGAGTGATTATTATTAGTATTATGTAATGTTTTCCCTTCGCCCGGCAACCACACCTACATAGCATATAAACAGCATGTTTATATGCTATGTAACGTGTTTCTTATATAATTTTGAAGAAAATATCATAGATGGATTAATGAAAATGTCTATATTGAAGTAAAATTGGACATTTAATGTGCCCAAGAGTGATTATTACATAATAGAGAGATGTGCTCACGGAAAATGTAAACAAACTGGGTGGCGCGCACCGTATCTGAAAGACCCTCGCTGTATACAAAAGTTTTGGTCATAATTTGATCTCGCCGTATGAACGGAACGCCGAAAAGCAAATCGCCGAAAAGCGGGGCCCTACTGTACCAGGTAAAGTGTATGGCAGGGTTATTATTGAAAGAATTAGAGATAAGAGAGAGAGTAGGATTGCAGATGAGCCAGGAGGCTTTAGAGTGGGTAGGGGATGTGTAGATCAAGTGTTTACAGTGAAGCATATATGTGAACAGTATTTAGATAAAGGTAGGGAAGTTTTCATTGCATTTATGGATTTAGAAAAGGCATATGATAGAGTGGATAGGGGAGCAATGTGGCAAATGTTGCAAGTGTATGGAATAGGTAGTAAGTTACTGAAGGCTGTAAATAGTTTTTATGAGGATAGTGAGGCTCAGGTTAGGGTGTGTAGGAGAGAGGGAGATTACTTCCCGGTAAAAGTAGGTCTTAGACAGGGATGTGTAATTTCACCACGGTTGGGAAGAGGGGTGGGATTAAATTATGGGGAATTAACCCTTTGACTGTTTCGGTCATATATATACGTGTTGTGAGCCACTGTTTCGGAAGTATTAAGACGCGTAAATTCTAGCGGCTTCAAATCAAGTGGGAGAAAGCTGGTAGACCCACATATGAGAGAATGGGTTTGTGTGGTCAGTGTGCGCTGTATAAAAAAAATCCTGCAGCACGCAGTGCATAATGAGAAAAAAAATCCGACCGAGTTTTTGGATTAAAACGCCGACTTTGAGGTGTATTTTCATATAGTATTTATGGTTGTATTCTCTTTTTCGTGGTTTCATTTGATAGAATGGGAAACATTCTACAGAAATAGAGATGATTTTGATTAGTTTCATGATGAAAACGACCTTGAAATTGAGCTCAAAATAGGGAAAATGTTCAATTTTTGCCAATGTTCAAGAGTAAACAAATCACAGCCGGCGTCCAATACACATCAACTGGTGAGTCTAATATTCTTTCACAAGTGCACTGATATTATTTATACCATTTTTACAATAATGCAATATCCTGCATCTTATTTTAGTGCCAGGAATGTCTGCATTGTTTATTATGTACCCTATTTTGAAATTGACAACTTTTTTATTTTGCATGAAATTGGCCAAATTGCCAATTTCTGAGCACTTTATTGGGTAGTTGAAATCGGTAAATTGGTGGTTTCTTGTACTCAATCGATAGAACAAATGGATTTCTAAAGAAATATCTATGAGTTTGGTCAACTGGAACAATGGAATTTACCAAAAATAGGGCTCAAAGTCAGCGAAATAGCCAATGCGTATATATCGCCGAGATCACTAATTTCGCGAGAGCGTAATTCCGTAAGTTTTCCATCAAATTTCATACTTTTGGGGTCATTACCATCGGAAAATGATTCTCTATCATTTCATAAGAATTTATTTTTTTTTTAAATTTTGCGACGACACGAGAGCACTCAGGATTAGGGGTTGTGACAGTCAAAGGGTTAAATGCAAAATGGGAGTTGACACAGTTACTTTTTGCTGATGATACCGTGCTTATGGGAGATTCTAAAGAAATGTTGCAAAGGTTAGTGGACGAGTTTGGGAGGGTGTGTAAAGGTAGAAAGTTGAAAGTGAACATAGATAAGAGTAAGGTGATGAAGGTATCAAATGATTTAAATAAAGAAAAATTAGATATCACATTGGAGAAAGGGATTATGGAAGAAGTAAATGTTTTCAGATATTTGGGAGTTGACTTGTCAGCGGATGGGTTTATGAAGGATGAGGTTAATCATAGAACTGATGAAGGAAAAAAGGTGAGTGGAGCGTTGAGGTATATGTGGAGAGAAAAAACGTTATCCATGGAGGCAAAGAAGGGAATGTACGAAAGTATAGTGGTACCAACACTCTTATATGGGTGTGAAGCATGGGTTGCAAATGCTGCAGGAAGGAGGTGGCTGAAGGCAGTGGAGATGTCCTGTCTAAGGGCAATGTGTGGTGTAAATATTATGCCGAAAATTCGGAGTGTGGAAATTAGGAGGAGGTGTGGAGTTACTAAAAGTATTTGTCAGAGGGCTGAAGAGGGGTTGTTGAGGTGGTTTGGTCATTTGGAGAGAATGGATCAAAGTAGAATGACTTGGAGAGCATATAAATCTGTAGGGGAAGGAAGGCGGGGTAGGGGTCGTCCTCGAAAAGGTTGGAGGGAGGGGGTAGAGGAGGTTTTGTGGGCGAGGGGCTTGGACTTCCAGCAAGCATGTGTGAGCGTGTTAGATAGGAGTGAATGGAGACGAATGGTTTTTGTGACCTGACGAGCTGTTGGAGTGTGAGCAGGGTAATATTTTGTGAAGGGATTCAGGGAAACCAGTTAATTGATTAGTTGTTGGACTTGAGTCCTGGAAATGGGAAGTACAATGCTTGCACTTTAAAGGAGGGGTCTGGGATAGTGACAGTTGGGAGGGACTTATTCTCAGCTGTCGTATCTGAGCACCTCTGCAAAGACAGTGATTATGTATGAGTGAGGTGAAAGTGTTGAATAATGATGAAAGTATTTTCTTTTTGGGGATTTTCTTTCTTTTTGGGTCACCCTGCCTCGATGGGAGACGGCCGACTTGTTGAAAAAAAAAAAAAAATCATACGATTACAAGCAATGATCCTGATATCAACCTTTTATTACATGACTTGCATGCATCAAACAGCAACTGTAATTATTATACAGCAGATCAAGCAAAGACTTAGCTCAGAGCCAACAATAACACTACCATCTTTAATTACAATGTCAGATCATTGAGCAAACATTACGATGATCTCACAGCATTACTCAATTCCCTGCATACCAGTATGTCATCATCACACTCACTGACACCTGGCTAAAGCCTGGTACTACAGATGTCTGCCATTCCTGGTTACACAGCCATACACAACTGTAGGACAGACCAGCAAGGGAATGGAACAGCTACATACTACTCAAATCAACTTGAATGTATCAATAATTCTTGCACAAGGGATGAACATGGAGAATACAGTGAACCCCCAGTGTTCGTGATTTATTTGTTCCAGAATGCTGTTCAATTGCCGTTAACAAACAAATTTGTTGCCATAAGGAATAATGTAAATTAGACTAGTCCTTTTAGACCCCCAAATATACACTTACAAAAGCACTTACAAAAATACACTTACATAATTGTTCGAGTTTGGAGCATCACGAACACCGGGGGTCCACTGTATATTAGAGCTAAATTTAAATCAAAAGACCTGCAAAAACCCCTCACAGTGATAAACATCTACAGAGTACCGCAGTCAAACATTTACCACTTTAGTGAAAAATTAGAAAACATGATAACTGATGCACACATGAACAGAGACCATTTGCTGCTCACAGTAGATTTCAACATAAATCTCCTACATGTCCCAATGTTATATCCCCAGATTGTTAATTTGAGTAAATGTGCTGTCTGCTATAAATAAAAACAGATGTACAACTCAAACAAACTATGATCAATTTCTCTAGTAGTATTAACACTTTGGGTTTCGCCGTACTAGTACGACTTACGCACCAGGGTTTTCATCGTACTAGTATGCCTAAATTCTAGCGCCCTCAAATCAAGCAGAAACAGGCTGGTAGGCCTAGACGTGAGAGAATGGGTCTGTGTGGTCAGTGTGGGCAGTATAAAAAAAATCCTGCACCACACAGTGCATAATGAGGAAAAAAAAATCTGACCGTGTTTTTGGTTTAAAACAACGACTTTGCAGTCTATTTTCGTATGGTATTTATGCTTGTATTCTCGTTTTCTTAGTCTTATTTGATAGAATTGATGATATATTACAGAATTTTTTTATTATTAACACATCGGCCGATTCCCACCAAGGCAGGGTGGCCCGAAAAAGAAAAACTTTCATCATCATTCACTCCATCACTGTCTTGCCAGAAGGGTGCTTTACACTACAGTTATAAAACTGCAACATTAACACCCCTCCTTCAGAGTGCCGGCACTGTACTTCCCATCTCCAGAACTCAAGTCCGGCCTGCCGGTTTCCCTGAATCCCTTCATAAATGTTACTTTGCTCACACTCCAACAGCACGTCAAGTATTAAAACCATATGCCTCCATTCACTCCTATCAAATACGCTCACACATGCTTGCTGGAAGTCCAAGCCCTCGCACACAAAACTTCCTTTACCCCTCCCTCCAACCTTTCCTAGGCCGACCCCTACCCCGCCTTCCTCCACTACAGATTTATACACTCGAAGTCACTCTGTCTCGTTCCATTCTCTCTACATGTCCAAACCACCTCAACAACCCCTCCTCAGCTCTCTGGACAATCGTTTGGTAATCCCGCACCTCCTCCTAATTTCCAAACTCCGAATTCTCTGCATTATATTCACACCACACATTGACCTCAGACATGACATCTCCACTGCCTCCAGCCTTCTCCTCGTTGCAACATTCATCACCCATGCTTCACACCCATATAAGAGCGTTGGTATAACTATACTCTCATACATTCCCCTTTACTTCCATAGACAAGGTTCTTGTCTCCACAGACTCCGAAGTGCTCCACTCACCCTTTTCCCTCATCAATTCTATGATTCACCTCATCCTTCATAGACCCATCCGCCGACATGTCCACTCCCAAATATCTGAATACATTCACCTCCTCCATACTCTCTCCTCCAATCTGATATCCAATCTTTCGTCACCTATTCTTTTTGTTATCCTCATCACCTTACTCTTTCCTATATTCACTTTCAATTTTCTTCTTTTACACACCCTACCAAATTCATCCACCAACCTCTGCAGCTTCTCTTCAGAATCTCCCAAAGCACAGTGTCATCAGCAAAAGCAACTGTGACAACTCCCACTTTGTATTTGCTTCTTTATCTTTTAGCCCAACACCTCTTGCCAAGACCCTCGCATTCACTTCTCTTACAACCCCATCTATAAATATATTGAACAACCACGGTGACATCACACATCCTTGTCTAAGGCCCACTTTTACTGGGAAATAGTCCCTTCCCTCCTACACACTCTAACCTGAGCCTCACTATCCTCATAAAAACTCTTCACTGCTTTCAGTAACCTTCCTCCTATTCCATACACCTGCAACATCTGCCACATTGCCCCTATCTACCCTATCATACGCCTTTTCCAAATCCATAAATGCCACAAAAACATCTTTACCCTTATCCAAATACTGTTCACCTATATGTTTCACTGTAAACACTTGGTCTACACACCCCCTACCTTTCCTAAAGCCCCTTGTTCATCTGCTATCCTGCTTTCTGTTTTACTCTTAATTCTTTCAATAATAACTCTACCATACACTTTACCAGGTACACTCAACAGACTTATTCCCTATAATTTTTGCACTCTCTTTTGTCCCCTTTGCCTTTATACAAAGGAACAATACACGCTCTCTGCCAATCCCTAGGTACCTTACCCTCTTCCATACATTTATTAAATAATAGCACCAACCACTCCAAAATTATATCCCCACCTGCTTTTAACATTTCTATCTTTATCCCATCAATCCCAGCTGCCTTACCCCTTTCATTTTACCCACTGCCTCACGAACTTCCCTACACCCACAACTGGCTCTTCCACACTCCTACAAGATGTTATTCCTCCTTGCCCTACACACGAAATCACAGCTTCCTGTCTTCATCAACATTTAACAAATCCTCAAAATATTCTCTCCATCTTCCCGATACCTCTAACTCTCCATTTAATAACTCTCCTCTCCTATTTTTAACTGTCAAATCCATTTGTTCTCTAGGCTTCCTCAACTTATTAATCTCATTCCAAAACTTTTTCTTATTTTCAACAAAATTTGCTGATAACATCTCACCCACTCTCTCATCTGCTCTCTTTTACATTGCTTCACCACTCTTTTTAAACCCCTCTTTTTCTCTCCATATACTCTTCCCTCCTTGCATCACTTCTACTTTGTAAAACCTCTCATATGCTAACTTTTTTTCCCTTACTACTCTCTTTACATCATCATTCCACCAATCGCTCCTCTTCCCTCCTGCACCCACTCGCCTGTAACCACAAACTTCTGCTGAACACTCTAACACTACATTTTTAAATCTACCCCATACATTTTCGACCCCATTGCCTACACTCTCACTAGCCCATCTATCCTCCAATAGTTGTTTATATCTTACCCTAACTGCCTCCTCTTTTAGTTTATAAACCTTCACCTCTCTTTTACTTACTGATTCTATTTTCCTTGTATCCCATCTACCTTTTACTCCCACTGTAGCTATAACTAAAAAGTGATCTGATATATCTGTAGCCCCTCTATAAACATGCACATCCTGAAGTCTACTCAACAGTCTTTTATCTACCAATACATAGTCCAACAAACTACTGTCATTACGCCCTACATCATATCTTGTATACTTATCAAGTACCTTGAAACTGAGAGCAATGTAGCGAAACTGTTCGATTTTTGCCGATGTTCAAGAGTAAACAAATCACGCCATGCGTCCAATACACATCAACTGGGTAGTCTAATATTCTTGCACAAGTGAGCTGATTTTATTTATACCATTTTTACAATGATGTAGTTGTATACATAACAGTAAATCTTCTATTTTTTTGTGAGAATAAAAATTCAAAATGGAAAGCAAAAGTAATGTAAAAGGGGCCTGGAGACGTGACTAATGAACAGATAAAATGTTATTTGAGTGCCAGGAATGTTTGTCTCATTTTTTCTAGACCCTATTTTGAAATTGGCATCTTTTGAAATTTGTGTGAAATTGGCCAAATTGCCAATTTCTGACCACCTTATTGGGTAGTTCAAATTGGTAAATTTGCGGTTTCTTGTACTCAATTGATAGAACAAATGAAATTCTAGAGAAATAGCTAAAATTTTAGTAGAGTGAAACATTGGAATTTGCCGAAAATAGGGATCAAAGTGGGTGAAATCGCCGATGCGTAAATGTCTTCGATAACGTTAACTTTGCAAAAGCATAATTCCGTTAGTTTTCGATCAAATTTCATAATTTTGGTGTTGTTATGATCGGAAAAAGATTCTCTATCATTTCATAAGAAAAAATCATTTTTTTTTTCCGAAAAATTTGCAACCCTGAGAACGAGTTTGGGAGAGGGCCTGGTGACCCCCAAAGGGTTAATTAGTCTGTAAGCCATTAAATTTAGTCTGCCTATAATGCCATGGCATGATAGTGGCTCTCTTTGCACTGCAACTCATTATTGTAATTATATAATCTCAATGCAAACTTGCAAGGAAATAATTGAATTCACAAACACTATGAGCAACTGCTTGTTGCTACCAACAATAACAAAACCTACAAGAATCTCCGAGACTAGTATCTCCTTATTAGACCACATCTGGACTAACACCATAGCCTCTTTAAAATCAGGCATAATCACAGACATCACATACCACTACCCTACCTTTCTCATAACCAGCCTAGGTAAATTGCCCCAAGACACTACTAAAGTTACCTTCAGACTACATAATGAGACAGCTGTTAATAACTTTATAACAGCTATGATTATTCAGATACTGATGAATGTATTAATAATTTTCTAAAAAAACTCCACTACCTCTATAACAAACATTGCCCTAAAAAAAACTAAACAGATGACAGCAAAGAGATTGAATAGTCCCTGGCTAACACCCAGTATCCTTTGAGGGTCCACGCCGTAGATCTACGCATTGTCCACAGGGTCCAAACCGTAGATCTACGCCATGAGCTCTGCTCACTCAGATATGCTGTGATTGGTAAATTTGGGCCTAGATATGAGAGAATGCATCTATATGGTAAGTGTGCACCATATAAAGTAAATCTTGAAGCACGCAGTGCATAATGAGAAAAAAACTGCGACTGTGTTTTTTTTTATTAAAACAGCAACTTTGTGGTGTATTTTCATGTGGTTTTTACGGTTGTATTCACAGTTTCTTGGTCTCATTTGATAGAATGGAAGATGTCTTACAGAAATAGAGATTATTTTGATTGGTTTTAGTACTAAAAATAGCTTCTAATTGAGCTCAAAGTAGTGGAAATGTTTGATTTTTGCTGATTTTCAAGAGTAAACAAATCACATCACGTGACCAATACACGTCAACTGGTGGGTCTAATATACTTTTACAAATGCACTATTAGTGTTTATACAATTATTACAATATTGCATAAGAGTAATTCATCTATTTTTTGGTGTGAATAAAAATTCTTTATGTAAATAAAAAATAAAAATGGAATTCATCTGTAAAGCCTGGAAACATAACTAATAAACAGAAGAAATGTTATTTTAGTGCCAGGAATGCCTACATTGTTTATTCTGGATGCTGCTTTGAAATTGGAATATGTATTTTGAACTTTGTGTGAAATTGGCAAAATTACCAATTTCTGATCACTTTATTGGCTACTTGAAAAAGTTGATTGGGCAGTTTCTTGTGCTCAATCAATAAAATAGAAGTAATACTAATGAAATAGCTAAGAATTTGGTCAACTGGAATAATGTAATTGGCCTAAAATAGGAGTCAAAGTAGACAATAGTGAAATTTCATCAGTTTTCCACCAAATTGTGTACTTTTTGTTTTATTACCTTTAGAAAAAGATTCTCTATCATTTCATAAAAAAAAAAAAAAATTGAAAATTCTAGGACCCTGTGGACAATGCGTAGATCTACGGCTTGGACCCTCAAAGGGTTAAATCCATTAACACAAAGCACCTATAAGAAAAACAGTACAGAATGGGTTAAATAACCAGAGACCACTCTAAGCATTACTCGTCAATCCTTAACCAGCCTGATAAGAAGGTCAAAAAAATTGTATTATGAGAACAGATTACATAACATAAAAGGTGATATGAAAAAGACCTGGAAAACCCTATCTGAAATTCTAGGAACTAAAAAGATATCCAAAAAATAAAACAATAAAATTAACTAAATCAGATGAACCCCGGCTCCCACCAACTGAAACAGCAAACAGACTCAATGTTCTCTTCTCCACCACAGTAGAGAATCTAGCGAGTAAGATCTAAAGCTCAAACATCTGTCCATCAGACTACCTCTCGGGCACCTACCCGAATACAATATTCCTAGCTCCAACCAACCCAACAGAAGTCTCACTCATCATCAACACCCTTAACCCTTTGACTGTTTTGATCGTATATATACGTCTTACGAGCCAGTGTTTTGGACGTATATATACTCAAGTGAGTGTAAAACGAAAGCCTGTAATTGTTTTACATGATGGTAGGATTGCTGGTGTCTTTTCTGTCTCATAAACATGCAAGATTTCAGGTACATCTTGCTACTTCTACTTACACTTAGGTCACACTACACATTCATGTACAAGCATATATATAAACACCCCTCTGGGTTTTCTTCTATTTTCTTACTAGTTCTTGTTCTTATTTCCTCTTATCTCCATGGGGAAGTGGAACAGAATTCTTCCTCTGTAAGCCATGCGTGTCATAAGAGGCGACTAAAATGCCGGGAGCAAGGGGCTAGTAACCCCTTCTCCTGAATATATTAATAAATGTAAAAGGAGAAACTTTTGTTTTTCCTTTTGGGCCACCCTTCCTCGGTGGGAGGCGGCCGACGTGTTGAAAGAAAGAAAATATACTCAAAAATTCTAGTGGCTTCAAATCAAGCGGGAGAAAGCTGGTAGGCCCACATATGAGAGAATGGGTCTGTGTGGTCAGTGTGCGCTGTATAAAAAAAATCCTGCAGCACGCAGTGCATAATGAGAAAAAACAACTCTGACCGTGTTTTTGGATTAAAACGCTGACTTCGAGGTGTATTTTCGTATAATATTTATAGTTGTATTCTCTTTTTCGTGGTCTCATTTGATAGAATGGAAAACATTACAGAAATATAGATAATTTTGATTAGTTTCATGATGAAAATGACGTTGAAATTGAGCTCAATTTAGTGGAAATGTTCGATTTTTGCCAATGTTCAAGAGTACACAAATCATGCCATGCGTCCAATACACGTCAACTGGTGAGTCTAATATTCTTACACAAGTGCACTGATATTATTTATACCATTTTTACAATAATGCAGTAGTCTGCATAACAGTAAATCTTCTATTTTTTGTGTGAATAAAAAATCAAAATAGAAAGCAAGAGTAATATAAGAGGGGCCTAAAGACGTGACTAATGAACAGAGAAAATCTTATTTTAGTACCAGGAATGTCTCCATTGTTTATTCTGGACCCCATTTTGAAATTGACATTTTTTATTTTGCATGAAATTGGCCAAATTGCCAATTTCTGACCACTTTATTGGGTAGTTGAAATTGGTAAATTGGTGGTTTCTTCTACTCAATCGATAGAACAAATGGAGTTCTAAAGAAATAGCTATGAGTTTGCTCGACTGTAACAATGGAATTAGCCGAAAATAAGGCTCAAAGTCGGCGAAATCGCCGATGTTTATATATCGCCGACATCGCTAACTTCGTGAGAGCGTAATCCCGTAAGTTTTCCATCAAATTTCGTACTTTTGGTGTCATTACCATCAGGAAAAGATTCTCTATCATTTCATAAGAATTTTTTTTTTCCCTCCAAAAATTTGCGACATAGAATCACAGTTTCAGAATGGGGCCTCCGACAGTCAAAGGGTTAAAAACAAGGCAGGAGATATAAATAACTTACCACCTTTTATGTACAAAAAAGCTTCTCAAGTACTATCACCAATAATTGCAACACTAACAAATCCATCGAAACCTCCACCTTCCCATCAATTCTTAAAATAGCGAGGGTCACCCCGATCCACAAAGGAGGAGATAAAGCAGACTTGAATAACTATAGACCAATATCTAACTTATCTCTGCTCTCTAAAATTAATTCATAGGCAGATCTATTCCTATCTCGTCTCACACAACATACTCAACCCCTGTCAGTTTGGATTCAGGATTAATAAAAGCACAAATGATGCTATTATACACATGCTAGAACTAATATACACCGCTCTCAAGAATAAAGAAGTCCCGCTGGGAATCTTCACTGATTTACGTAAAGCTTTTCATACAGTTGACCATGACTTGCTGCACATTAAATTAACACACTATGGCATAAGAGGGCACTCCCTCAACTACCTAAAGTTATACCTTAGTAACAGAAGCCAATACAGTGGTCCCTCGATTAACGATCTTAATCTGTTCCAGGAGCTAGGTCTTAACACGAATTGCTCGTAATTCGAAACCTTATTTTCCATAAGAAACAATGTAAATATAATTAATCCGTTCCACCCAAAAATATTCACAAAAAATACATTTTAATTATAGTTCTACATACACAAAACAACATTATTAACACTATAAATCCTACTACTAATACTAAATAATAATAATAAGAGTAAGGTGATGAGGGTATCAAACGATTTAAATAAAGAAAAATTGGATATCACATTGGAGAGAGGGATTATGGAAGAAGTAAATGTTTTCAGATATTTGGGAGTTGACGTGTCAGCGGATGGGTTTATGAAGGATGAGGTTAACCATGGAATTGATGAAGGAAAAAAGGTGAGTGGTGCGTTGAGGTATCTGTGGAGACAAAAAACGTTATCCATGGAGGCAAAGAAGGGAATGTACGAAAGTATAGTGGTACCAACACTCTTATATGGGTGTGAAGCATGGGTTGCAAATGCTGCAGCGAGGAGGAGGCTGGAGGCAGTGGAGATGTCCTGTCTAAGGGCAATGTGTGGTGTAAATATTATGCAGAAAATTCGGAATGTGGAAATTAGGAGAAGGTGTGGAGTTACTAAAAGTATTTGTCAGAGGGCTGAAGAAGGGTTGTTGAGGTGGTTTGGTCATTTAGAGAGAATGGATCAAAGTAGAATGACTTGGAGAGCGTATAAATCTGTAGGAAAAGGAAGGCGGGGTAGGGGTCGTCCTAGAAAAGGTTGGAGGGAAGGGGTAAAGGAGGTATTGTGGGCGAGGGGCTTGGACTTCCAGCAAGCATGTGAGAGCGTGTTAGATAGGAGTGAATGGAGACGAATGGTTTTTGGGACATGACGATCTGTTGGAGTGTGAGCAGGGTAACATTTTGTGAAGGGATTCAGGGAAACCAGTTAATTGATTTAGTTGGACTTGAGTCCTGGAAAGAGGAAGTACATTGCCTGCACTTTAAAGGAGGGGTCTGGGATAGTGACAGCTGGGAGGGACAATTCTCAGTTGTCGTATCTGAGCTCCTCTGCAAATACAGTGGTACCTCGACTTACGATATTTTTTCATTCCAGAATGCTGTTCAAGTGCCATTACCAAACGAATTTATCTCCTTAAGAAATGTTGTAAAATAGACTAGTCCTTTTAGACCCCCAAAATTACACTTACAAAAGCATTTAAAAAAATAAACTTACATAAAAGGGTGAGTTTGGGGACCATCGTAAGTCGAGGTACCACTGTACAGTGATTATGTATGAGTGTGGTGAAAGTGTTGAATGATGATGAAAGTATTTTCTTTTTGGGGATTTTCTTTCTTTTTGGGTCACCCTGCCTCGGTGGGAGACTGCCGACTTGTTGAAGAAGAAAAAAAAAAAAAAAAAAATCTGCAAAATACTTTCAACTTGTTCCAATGTTATATCCCCAGATTATTAATTTGAGTAAACGTGCTGTCTGCTATAAATAAAAACAGATGTACAACTCAAACAAACTATGATCAATTTCTCTAGTAGTATTAAGTAGTCTGTAAGCCATTAAATTTAGTCTGCCCATAATGCCATGGCATGATAGTGGCTCTCTTTGCACTGCAACTCATTATTGTAATTACATAATCTCAACGTAAACTTGCAAGGAAATAAAATTTGAATTTGAATTTGAATACACCATTTTCCCACTACCTGAAGACCACACCTTGCCCAGCCCCACGATCTCATGCCCACACCTTACCTGACCTTTCACCATAACACACTGCCCACTTACCGAATCACTTAGTCACCCACCACCCTCATTACTGCCCACACCACATGCAACATTCACTCACCCACCCAGTCACCTATCATCCAATCACTACCCACCCAGTGACCCATCATCCAATCATCACCCACCCAGTCACCCATCATCCAATACCCAGTCACCCATCACACCACTGCCCTACAGCTTCATGCCTACATCGCTCCACACCCACACCTTACCCATGCTTTTATGGCCCACACACCTAGTTACCCCCCGTCACTACTGTCCACACCAACAACTGTACTCAACCACCCATTACCCACACTGGGCCACCGACACTGTCACCCACACAGTCACCATCACACTGCCTTGTTGCTTCCAGCCTTCACCCCCACACCTCTCCACCACCCAGCATCCTCCACCTCCCAACACCAGCCTCCAGCTCCTAACCCCAGCCCTCCAATGTTCATGCTTTACCTCTCACAACAGCAGTCCTTCAATCTCCACCCCTCAGTTCGCCACCACCACACCAAACCCACTCACCCCAACAGCTCCAACCCCTATTTTGTATGCCTCAACCAATAACTCCTTTATAACTCCCATACAGTTACAACAAGTAAGACAACCAAACAGAGCACCTCTGTCTGCTAGCAGAAATGTGGTTGCAGGATCTTTGATGTGCATAACCACACTGACCTTCAATTACATTATCATTTTTTTTTTACAATTCTGAGGCCTATAAAAAAATTTGGTTGCCTTTTTAACCCTTTCAGGGTCCAAGGGGGGTCTCCGAAACTCGTTCTCAGGGTCCATGAATTTCAAAAAAAAAAAAAAAAATTCTTTTTTTTTTCTTTTGAAATGAGTTTTTTTTCTAAATCTAATAGGCTAAAAAATACATTTTTGCGATCAATACTTATGGAGATATAGAGGATTGAAGTTGACCAAAATGGAACCGCTTATGGCAACATCGCCGACTGCCTGTCACCCGGTAATAGTTTATTTATTTTTTTATACTTTTTTCTTTTATTTTTTAACATTTTATTTTGTCAAGTAACTTTTATGTCCTGTGAGACCAATATAAACCATATTTTGTATATATACACTCCTTTTATACTACACAATAACTGCTGGCTGACCAGCTGGCTGGCTAGCTGACCAGCTGGCTGGCTGGCTGGCTAGCTGACCAGCTGGCTGGCTAGCTGAACAGCTGGCTGGATGGATGGCCAGCCGACTGGCTGGCTTGCTGGCTGACCATCTAGCAGGCTAGCTGGCTGGCTTGCTGACCAAGTTGGCTGGCTAGCTGGCTGGCTTGCTGACCAAGTTGGCTGGCTAGCTGACCAGTTGGCTGGCTAGCTGACCAACTGGCTGGCTGGCTACCTGACCAACTGGCTGGCTGGCCGTCTGGCTGGCTGAACAGCTGGCTGGATTGATGACCAGCCGACTGGCTGGCTGGCTGGCTTGCTGACCAGTTGGCTGGCTGGCTAGCTGACCAGTTGGCTGGCTGGCTGGCTAGCTAGCTGACCAGTTGGCTGGCTAGCTGACCAGTTTGCTGGCTGGCTGGCTAGCTGGCTAGCTGGCTAGCTGGCTGGCTGGCTAGCTGACCAGCTGGCTGGATGGATGGCCAGCCGGCTGGCTGGCTAGCTAGCTGACCAGCTGGCTGGCTGGCTACCTGACCAGCTGGCTAGCTGGCTAGCTGACCAGCTGGCTGACTGAACAGCTGGTTGCATGGATGGCCAGCCGGCTGGCTTGCTGGCTGACCAGCTAGCCGGCTGGCTGACTGACTGACTGGCAGGGAAAATACAATAATAATAATAATAATAATAATAAAATAATAATTATTATTATTGTTGAAGCATGGTGGTAAGTGTGTCAGTCTTATCAGTAATCTAATTACAATTGACATTGATGAGGGGTGAGGGTCCTCTTATCTTATTATTATCAGCTAAACTAATTAGTTTTGACATTTGATGTGGGTACTCTGCCTTGCCTGCCTGCCTCCCTTCCTGTCTCCCTCCCTGCCTCCCTGCCAGCCAGCCAGCCAGCCAAGGGTGATAGGTTAGCCTCCTCTTATCAGAGTGATGACATTTGACAAATGAGTGTACATTGCCTTCCCTTTATTTGTTTTCACTGTTTTATATGCCTGTCTGTTTGTCTCTCTTTCTGTCTCTCTCTGTCTCAGAGACAGTCACTATTGAACCAATACTGCCACATCTGAGTCCTGATATATTATTTGTCAGTCTCGATTATCCTAGGTAATTTACACTATGTATTTATCCTATTTTATTTACACTATGTATTTATCCTAGGTTATTTACACTTTATATTTGTGTACATGTGCTACAGAGCCAGCCAGCTGGTCAGCCAGCCGGCCAGCCAGCCTGCCTGCCTTCCTGCCTGCCTGCAAGCCAGCCAGCCAGCTAGCCAGCCAGCCTTCCCCCACTGTCTTCCCCACCCACCCAACTGTCTTCCCCACCCACCCCACTGTCTTCCCCACCCACCCCACTGTCTTCCCCACTCCCCCCACTGCCTTCCCCACCCACCCCACTGTCTTCCCCCACTCCACCCACTGCCTTCCCCACTCCCCCACTGTCTTCCCCACTCCCCCACCATCTTCCCCACCCACCCCACTGTCTTCCCCACCCCCACACTGTCTTCCCCACTCCCCCATTGCCTTCCCCACTCCCCACTGCCTTCCCCACCCACCCCACTGTCTTCCCCACTCCCCCCATTGCCTTCCCCACTCCCCCACTGCCTTCCCTACCACTCACACTGCCGGAGTGAGGTATTCCTTACCGCATGGCTTGGTGACAAAGGCGCACTGAATTACCACTCCCATAATGCAATGCAGGTGCATAGATTTTTTTCCTACTGCGCACACTTACCACATAGACCCATTCTAGCACATGCAGGCTTACCAGCTCTCTCCCCCTTGATTTGAAGGCGCTAGAATTTATGCGTACTAGTACGTCAATAACCCCAGTGCGTAAGCCGTACTAGTACGTCAATAACCCCAGTGCGTAAGCCGTACTAGTACGTCAATAACCCTGAAAGGGTTAAGGGTGGGTAAGGTCTAATGAACATAACCCTATTTTTCCCATATGTTTTTCAGTTCAGTTTGCATGAATTTTTTTTATTATGCCCCCAATTTCAGGAACGTAACTGCCCTGTTATCTGACAGTCTACTGTACATCAAACCACAGTACAGGTGGGGTTTGAATCCATGGTGAGTGAGTTGTAGAACTCCAGGCCAGTGCGTAAGCCACTAGGCCAGGTGACTACAATAAGATTCATCCAACTAGGTAAATTTAAACACCATAGGAGGGTTAGCACCAGCCCTACTATGACCATAAATGCAAGTTTTTACATATGCATCTACTGCTAGCGTGGCTGTGGGGGAACTGTAGCTCAAATCCCCTCAAAGCCATCATCATGACTCACCTGTTCCGTGGTTTGTTTGCACTACTGCTAGCGTGGCTGTGGGGGAACTGTAGTTCAAATCCCCTCAAAGCCATCATCATGACTCACCTGTTCCTTGGTTTGTTTGCAATCATGTTATTACAGTTTCATGAGTTACTGTATATCAATTCCAAATGTGATATCTCTCCACATAAAATACACACACAAAGGATGCTTACTTGGATACAGCTAAGGCAGTGACAGATGCTGGTTCAGTATTATCTCTTCGATCATACGCAGTGTGCATTGTCAACTTACTGCGAAACACCAGCTGGCATGCCCACTTCATCCCTGTAAAAGAAATACATACAAATGTCTCTCTCTAAAGTTGAATTAAAAATGGAAGGGGAGAAAGTTAAAGAAGCACAAATGAAGCTCCAAGGCATGAAGGAAGATGTAAAATAATAGTTGACATATCAAATTCTGTTTAAATTCTGAAGATGTAAAATAATAGTTGACATATCAAATTCTGTTTAAATTCTGTGCATATTTAATACTGAAACTTTCATGTCTGTGGAGGTTAAGGTTCTGGAGACCCAATAATTATGGAAAAAATCTGCAAAAGTACTTTGAACACAGAAGCAGACTGTGGTGAAGTATTTGGCACCATATGTCAGCCATTACCACTGGTAATACACTGCTGATTGTATGCCTTTAGGATGTGTAGATGCCAGCACATAATGCACTACTGTGAATTTTAACAAATCTATGTGAGTTGTAGATACAACAAACAACAACTTTATAAAGTGGCATACTGTACAGTATACAATTATGGTAATTGACATGTATAAACTACTTTATAGAAAGCCCCTTGTTATGCAAAGCATTTCAGGCAGTCTTTAAACTAACTTAGAATTACTAGACAATGAGACACACACAGTTCATAAGAAAAAGAATAGTTTATGCTATATTAAAAGTTTTCAGTAATTTAACCCTTTGACTGTTGCAACCCCAAATCCTAGTGTCACTGTGTGTTGCAAAATATTTGAAAAAAAAAAAAAAAAATTCTTACCAAAATGTTAAGATTAATTTGCTAATTGTTTTAAGCCCCCCCCAATTTTTTTTTGCAATCAGTACTTACCGAGATATAGAGGCAGAAAATGATCTGGGTATGGTAACAGCGGCGAATGCCGCACACCCAGTAAAATTTATTTTACATACAGTGGACCCCCGGTGTTTGTCCATTTTTCGTAACAGAATGCTGCTCAAGTGCCATTACCAACCGAATTTATTCCCTTAAGAAATAATGTAAAGTAGACTAGTCCTTTTATACCCCCAAAACTACATTTATAAAAGCATTTAAAAAAATACACTTACATAAAAGGGAGTGTTTTGAGCAGGACGAACACCGGGGGTCCACTGTACTTCCATTCGAAGGCTTCTTGTATTTTCCAATATTTTATTTTTTCAAGTAACTTATGTGGCCTGTGAGACCAAAGTAAGATGCAATGTACATATATACACTTGTTGTATGCAACACAATAACTGCACAAACATTATCATCATTATATTTACAAAACTTGTTTACACAAACCAACAATACAAAAAATTGTTTATTACTATTGTTCTATATATACAAATGTACAGTCACTGGACACGTTCCTAGAATTGCTATCTATAGCTTCTGGAAGCTTAGTGTTGTGTGTGGATGGACTTGTAAGTATGCTGAGTCAGGGTGTGGCTGCTGTCAAAATGACAAATTATACCATCACTCACTACCCTTACTGCCTGTCAACACCCATGGGGTCCCATGCCTTCTTCCCCACCATCCTTCCATCCTTACTTCTTTCTTTTCTTCCCTTCTTAATTCCATCCTTCCTTCCTCTTATCTCTTCCTTCCTTCCTCCTCTCATCTCTTCCTTCCTTCCTCTCATCTCTTCCTTCCTTCCTTCCTCTCATCTCTTCCTTCCTTCCTTCCTCTCATCTCTTCCTTCCTTCCTTCCTCTCATCTCTTCCTTCCTTCCTTCCTCTCATCTCTTCCTTCCTTCCTTCCTCTCATCTCTTCCTTCCTTCCTTCCTTCCTCTCATCTCTTCCTTCTGGTATCCTGGGCATTGCTTTCGGTCACAAACTCCTCAAAACGATGAAATTCATCTTCACTGACACTTCTATCTGTGTTAGAGCTATCACTGGGGAAGAGAAGAGTCCCAAATTCGCCCGGAAGTCAGATATTTCTTACCGCTAGGCATGCTGAACAAGGACTACTGAAATGACATTCCCACAAAGCACCACTGGCTACCCGATTTTTTTTATACTGCGCACACTGACCATGGAGACCCATTCTCTCACATATGGGCCTACAAAGCTTTCTCCTGCTTGATTTGAGGCTGCTAGAATTTATGCGTATTAATACGTTAAACACATTGGCTCGTAAGATGTATATATACGACTGAAACAGTCAAAGGTTAATAAAACATTCTAAATAAAGATACATTAAGGATGAAGCTAGGTACCTGAAATGATACACAAAAAATTGTTTTACTAGTAATAAATGAAAGTTGAAGGATAAAACAAGAACAAGGATAATACATGGATGAGACAAAGGGTTTTCAAGATTTGTTTGACACTATAAATTGTTGTCAAGATCACATTAAGGTAAGGATTTTTTTTTTTTAACAGTAGCAGAAGTTCCAGAATACAGGTCCTTTTTTGCACAATGAGTTTATATAAAGGTTGAGTCAGACAAGAGGAACATCATAGATTTATTGTCTGGTATTATGCCTAAGTGAAACAAAGATGAAGGGGGTAGGAGAATTTCAGTGGGGAGAAATAAATAGGATTAGGTCAGGGGTTTCTAATAGAATTAGAGCTAAGGAAGGAGTAACAATAATGTTGAAGCATAAGTTATGGCAGGAAAAGAGGGAATATAAATGGATAAATTCAAAGATTATGTGGAGTAAAATAAAGGATGGATGTGAAAAGTGGGTTATAGTAAGTGTTTATACACCTGGAGAAGAGAGAAGTGTAGAGGAAAGAGAGAGATTTTGGAAAATGCTGAGTTTTGAACCAAGTGAGAGAGTACTTATGGTTGGAGTATAGTAGGTAAATTTGAGGTGCCTGGGGTAAATGAAAATGGGGAGCCTTTAATTGAACTGTGTGTAGAAAGAGGTTTGGAAATAAGTAATATGTATTTTATGAAATAGAAGATAAATAAGTACAGTAGAGCCCCACCTATACGGCAGGTTAGGTTCCAGGCTACTGCCAAAAAGCAGACATTGCCGGAAAGCAGAACGCCATTTTTTCCACTTATAAATGCATATAAATGCCAGACAAAAAGTTTACACTAACTTATATTAAGTTAATAATAGAACTAGGCATTAAAAAACACAATAAAAAGTAAAATACATACACAGTACATTCATTACTTACCTTAAAATATTTGTAGTCTTAATGTAGGGTGAGAGGTGAGTAGTACTTATTTGTAGGAAGTCAGGTGTAGGTAGCCCTGGCTCCTTGTCCCAAACTTAATATACGATACTTAACCCTTTCAGGGTCCGTCCCATAGTTCTAGGGCTTTGAAGCCAGGGTCCAAGAAATAGAACTATGCCAAAATTCTTGCGGCTTCAAATATAGCGCGAGAAGGCTGGTAGGCCTACATCTAAGAGAATGGGTTTTTGTGGTCAGTGTGCACAGTAAACAAAAAATCTGGGCGCCTGCATGGCATTGTGGGAATGCCATCTCAGTACGCTTTGTTCACCATGTCTCGCGGAAAGGACGCTCTCACTCCCCAGCGAATTGGGACTCTCCTGTTCCCAAGTGATAGTTCCAACACTGATGGAAGTGGGTCTGAAGATGAATTCTATGGTTTTGATCAATTTGTGACCGAAAGCAATGCTCAGGATATTGAAAATAGTGCTGAAAATCCTGATGACCCTCAACCTTCCACCTCTGGTGCTGGTGCATCTCAGTCATGTTCTGTTGTACCTCGTCACAAGAGAAAACTAATATTTTCACGTGGCCAGGCCTCGGATTTGAGTAATGATGATAGTGACATGGACTTTGATTTTATTGCTCTTGATGACCATTCGAGTAGTGATACTGAAGAATCATATTCACCATTGAAGCATCAGTATACGTATATGCCACTGCATGCGCTTGGGTAGTGTACCATATGCAATTCCAAGTGGACAGAGTACATCCCATGGCCCTACATCTGGAATAGACAGTGAAAGTGATGATGATGTGGCTACAATTGGGATGGATAGACCACATTTGTCAGTAGGTGGTGATGGTGATGCAACGAGCATGCAGCAAGCGGCACCAACCCAAGCCGCTGACTCAGCTGGTCCAGGACAAAGTGCATCGTCATCCAGCCCCACAACCTGCACAGCCACAACCTGCACTAACACCATAACCAGCTTATGATGTCAAGTACCCACCAGCAAATCGCATCTGGGATTGGCAGCAAAATCCAATTTTGTTACCAATCCCCATCAGTTTGATGACACTCAAAGTGGACTCCTGCCATCTTGTTCCCTTGGAAACACTGAAAGTGAACTGGAATTCTTTGAACTATTCTTTGACCAGCCGTTGATGAAAAATATTGTCAGGAAAAGTAACAAGTATTTTGATTACACCATAGCAAATACATTGATATCACAACAGTCAAGACTACACAGGTGGAAGGAGACAACTGTGGCTGAAATGTATTTGTTTTTTGCAACAATAATGCTTATGCCTCATGTCTATAAGCATAATGTAAAATCATACTGGTCCACAGATGCGCTAATTTCTACCCCGGCCTTCAATGAAATCATCCCAGTGAACAGATTTATCTTACTGTTACGTATGCTGCACTTCTCTGACAAAACCAGGCTTGACAGAAATGACAGGTTATACAAGATGAGAAATGTTTTTATGCATCTGAAACAAAAGTTCAACATGTATTTTTATCCATTCAAGAATCTTGTAATTGACGAGTGTTTGATTTTGTTGAAAGGTAGACTGTTGTTCAGGCAGTATATAACTAGCAAGAGGAAATGCTTTGGTATAAAACTGTTTGTACTCTGTGACTGTGACAGTGGCCTGGTAGTAGACATAATTGTATACACAGGAAGTAAAACATTGAAAGATACCAGGATGTTATTGGGTATCTCAGGTGATGTAGTGAGAACAATGATGACACCATACAGTGGACCCTCGCTATTCGAACATTCTTCATTCCAGAATGCTGTTCAAGTGCTGTTACCAAATGAATTTATTCCCATAAAGAATGATGTAAATTAGATTAGTCCATTTCAGACTACAAAAATACACTTATAAAAGCACTTACAATAATAAACTTACATAAAAGGGCGAGTTTGGAGTGTTCGAATAGTGAGGGTCCACTGTATCTTGGTAAGGGGCATACATTATATACTGATAACTGATACACAAGCCCCTTACTCAGCGATTTCTTGCGAGTGAACACGACAGACGTGTGTGGCACAGTGCATTCTAATTGTAAACATATGCCCAGGTTCAACACAGGCACTCGTAGTGGTGAGGTGCAGGTGTTTGCTGCCAATGACATCATGGCATTATGATGGCACGACAAACGAGATGTCACATTGTTGACATCCATTCACCCTAATGAAATGAAAGACAGTGGCAAGGTGAATAGTGATGAATGAACGTATTCTAAAACCAGCAACATTGATTGACTACACACAAAACATGCGTTTGGTTGACAAATGTGACATGCAAATTGGGTTTGCTGATTGTGTTCGTAAGAATTACAAGTGGTACATGAAACGTTTCTTCCATCTCATGGACATTTCAATGCTCAATCCCTATAATATGTACCAAATAAAGACCGGCAACAGACCACCATATGGTAAATTTTGTTTATCTGTCATCAGACAACTAATAATGAAGTACCAGGTAATAACACCTGCTATACAAAACCGTCCACGAACTGATCACCGAGTATCCACTCGTTTGAGGCGGGAAGGTGATCACTTCCTAATACAGCTTCCTTCAACTAAGAAGAAATGGGCTGAGAAGAGATGTGCTTCCTGTGCACAAACAAAACGGCAGCCACAAAGATGCAAAGACACTTGGTTTATGTGCGAGGAATGTAAGACACCACTGTGCATGATACCTTGTTTCAAAGACTTTCACAGACTGAAGCAGTTCTAGGAACATGTCCAGTGACTGTACATACGTAAATATATAAGAGAACATTACAGTGGACCCTCCCTTTTTGTCGATTTCCGTTATCGCTGATTTTGGTTTTAGCAGTTTTTTCGTCAAAATATCGGCTCCGTTTTTGTCAATTTCCTTCATTTTCGTCGATGGTACGGAACCTATCCAGTGCCCAGTGCACACACAAAGCCGCCTCCCACACACACACTCAGGCAGTGTCGTGTTGTGTCTCGGTGAGTGAACATATCCTGTGAGGTCATACGAAACATTTCGTAATAATCCATTGTTATTGGCACTTGTTTATTGTGTGTGACTGCTAAATAAGCCATCATGGGCCCAAAGAAAGCTTCTAGTGCCAGTCCTTTGGTAAAAAAAGTGAGGAACACCATAGAATTAAAGAAAGAAATTGTAGCAAAGTACCAAAGTGGAGTCAATAAAGACTATAGCGCCAGCCAGCAATAAAGTGTAGCATTAACAGTGTAACAAGTAAGTTAAGCGATTAAGAGATAGAAAAATGACGACATGAAACTTAACTCCTCCATTGTTGTTTGAGGTATATAGGGGCACTGAGACCAATGCCTCCCTCTGCCACCATCTCCTCCAAGGTAAGTGTAAATATTTCTTATTTATAAATTGTGAATATTTCTTATTTATAAATTAAAGTATAAATATTTCTTATTTATAAATTATGTACATTGTTTCAGTGTGAATAGTGTTGGTGGCTTCTGCTGCCGCCCATCACCACCACTATATGTACGGCTTATGGTCAGTGGAGCTTATAAACCCAACAACAATAACACACTACCACCAGTCCTCACATTCGTAATGACATATTTTATTCATTCTAGAGTATATATCATGTTTCTATGTTATTAATATTGTTTATTATATCATATTAGATGAATTGTGATAGATAAATATGCCGTATAGCTGATATTAGTGTCATATTGAAGCCTTTTGTCCTGCCTCCAAATAATAAACTCACCTCCCTCTCCCTCCTCTCCGTCTTCCATACACCAACAAGAGTTGCCAATAAAGGTAAGTGTGATGTTAAATGTTCATTTATACATGTTATTAATGCTTTATATTTATTTGTCATCCTTTTCTGTATGTAAATCTATATTTAATCTCTAAAAAAATTATTTTTTGTTAATACTCCTGGGTGTCTGAAACGGATTACAGTGGACCCCCCAGATTACGATGGCGTCGGAAGACAATAAATTCGGAAGACAATTCATTTTTCCGTAAAAATAATGGTTCAGTAAACGATGATCCGCTCGGAAAATGCTATTCGTCTTGGACGCGTATAAGGCACAACGCTCCATCCAGAGTCAGTGTGCCATTGTTTACCAGTGAGTGAGCGCCACCCACGCATTCATACCATACATTTTGTCATTATTCCATTGTTTTTAGTGCTTGCAACTGCTAAATAAGCCACACTGGGGCCAAAGAAAGCTCCTAGTGCCAGCCCTGTGGTAAAGGGCTGAGAAGGGAGAATGTGTCTTCTTAAGTGATTCAGTGATTCTACGATATGTTATGATACTAAAGCAGCAGGAGTTGATAAAGGCTATAGCACCAGCCAGTGATAAAGTGTAGCATTAACAGTGTAGCAAGTAAGTTAAGCGATTAAGCGATAGAAAAATGACGACACGAAACTTAACTCCTCCAATGTTGTTGGAGTTATATAGGGCAACTGACAACACCGCCGTGTGTCTAGCAGCCATCTTAACTGTCCAAACGTAGATCTACGTTCTCTCGCCCAGTGCTCCGAATATTTGAAAAAAAAAATTAAAGAGGACATTTTTTTACATAAAGTAATGTAAAAAAAAATTCTAGAGTCAGTACTTATGGAGATATAAGGCCGCAAAGTCGGCGCTTGTTGCTCACCTGATGGCAACATGAAGTGCTGCAGCTTGCAGAAGTGTTGCCGATATACCTTTTTTTCTCATTTTTTTTTTTTAATTTGTATAGTTTTTATGTTCTGATAATTACAATTTGTAGTAGTTCTCGTGATTTCGTAGCTAATCTTTGTCCTGACACTAATAATTAGGTACTGAAATAATACTCAAATAGTCACAAACACAGTGACAGGTGAACATTTTCACCTACCTTAGTCACATACTATTGTCTAGAAATATATACATAGTATTTATAGGTCCCAGCAATGTTTTGGATATGCGGGAGATAATAATAATAATAATAATAATAATAATAATAATAATAATAATACAGTGGACCCCCGGTTTACGTACTGCTCCAAACTTGAACAATTATGTAAGTGTATTTTTGTAAGTGCTTGTGTAAGTGATTTTTTGGTGGTCTAAAAGGACTAATCTAATTTACATTATTTCTTATGGGAACAAATTCATTCGGTAACGGCACTTGAACAGCATTCTGGAACGAATTATGGCCGTTAACCGGGGTTCACTGTAATAATAATAATAGTAATAATAATAATAATAAGTTCCCTTGAAGCATGATGTAAGACAAGTGTCACTCCACTGCTAACAGTGCAGCAGTGGTGACATTTGATGAGCGTGCACTGCCTTGGCTTTATTTGTTTTCACTGTTACACATAAACATGTCTGTCTGTCTAGTTCTCTGTCTTTCTAGCTCTCTGTCTATCTGTCTTGGATCAAGTTCCTTATGGGGTATAATAAGAATATTTCACCCTATAGGGTCTCTCTTTAAGTAAATTGAACTAAGACTTGAGTTTTACCTACTTTGGAATTTCATCAAATTCACTTCCATCCCCCCCTGTCTAGCTCTCTGTTTATCTTTGTCTCTGCTTATCTGTCTCTGTCTGCTTGTCTCTCTTTCCATCTCTCTGACAAGTGTCACTCCACTGTTGACAGTGCAGCAGTGGTGACATTTGATGAGCATGCACTGCCTTGGCTTTATTTGTTTTCACTGTTACACATAAACATGTCTGTCTGTCTGTCTAGCTCTCTGTCTATCTGTCTGTCTGTCTAGCTCTCTGTCTGTCTAGCTCTCTGTCTATCTGTCTGTCTAGCTCTCTGTCTATCTGTCTAGCTCTCTGTCTATCTGTCTGTCTTTCTAGCCCTCTGTCTATCTGTCTAGCTCTCTATCTGTATGTCTGTCTAGCTCTCTGTCTATCTAGCTCTCCATTTGTCTGTCTGTCCAGCTCTCTGTTTATCTTTGTCTCTGCTTGTCTCTCTCTGTCTGTCTCTGAGAGAGCCACTCGTGAACCAACAGGTATTAAACATGACGCAGTCGTCGTCACATCTGATTCCTGAACAAGTGAAAATATGTATTACTTGCCAGTCTTGCTTACCATGCATTATATCTACAAGCACAGTATAGCACTTTGTCTGGATTTTTTGGGTTATCCTAGGTAATTTACACTATGTATAATTGTAAGTATTTATGTGTACCTGTGAGACAGATACAGAGATAGACAGATATAGATACAGACGGAGATAGAGACAGCCAAAGTCAATCAGCCAGCCAGCCAGCCGCCGGCCAGCCAGTTGGCCAGCCAGCCTGCCGAACACATATTACACGTTCCAGGACATAGGTTATAAGACATTCTGGCAGATTGACACTACCAGTGGTACCAAAATTGAAAGGGTGTTGCACAAATGTTGCACATGGGTTATTATCGAGGTTTTTGATATTACCTCGACCACTTGTGGCCATATCCACCTCAAAGCCACTAAACTCGGGGTCAACATCACTTTCCTCTTAAAATGGGAGTGTTAATACTACATATCAGTGAATCAAAGGTGTTTGCCATGCTGCTTGCTCTAGCTGGTGCTCAATTGAACTGGTGCTCCCACAAGGTACTAAGTGGTCCCAAAAATTTTTTAATGCTGCGCACACCGAGTGTTAAGACCCATTCTATGTTGACCAGGCATCTCAGGCCAATCGTGCCAATTTTTGGAGGCAGAAAAAATAAAATGTAGATCTACGTTTGGAGCGCTAGCGGTAAGAATGTAGATCTATGTTTAGACAGTTAAGTGGTTAATTTCAGACATTTCAAATGTTGTAGCCCATTCTGGAATTTTGGGGAAGTCTGAATATATCATCTGTATGTATTGTAATGGACTTTTTATACAGCAACAAAAGCATTTAGATTAGAAAATTAAATGCCATCCCTACAAAAAACTTAAGGCTAAAACTCACCAGGCATGAGAGGATTCCTTGGTAGCTTTTTCTTAATGTCAGTGATAACACTTTGATGACTCTGGGCTTCCCTCACCTCAGAGTCTGAGATGAGAACAAACGCATCACTGTCTACCAAATTTGTCTCACTCTTGCTGGTCTGCAGTCTGTGATCATATCCTCGTTGTGCATCATGTGACCCTCCTCTCTCAATGGTGCTGATTGCTCTTGCAACACCTAAGATAACCAGATATAATGCTGTAGTTGCATGCCTTCTACATAGTTCTTTTAACTTGGATTAATATATATATTTTTATAACACATCGGTCATTTCCCACTGAGGCAGGGTGACCCTAAAATAAAGAAAAAAAATTAATCTTTCAACACTTTCACCATCACTCATGCATAATCACTGTCTTTACAGAGGCGCTCAGATACGACAGTTTAGATGTCCCTCCAAACTGCCAATTTCTCAAACCCCTCCTTTAAAGTGCAGGCATTGTACTTCCCATTTCCAGGACTCAAGTCCGGCTAACCGGTTTCTCTGAATCCCTTCACAAAATATTACCCTGCTCATACTCCAACAACTCATCAGGTCCCAAAAACCCTTCATCTCAATTCACTCCTATCTAACGCTCACGCACAATTGCTGGAAGTCCAAGCCCCTTGCCCACAAAACCTTCTTTACCCCCTCCCTCCAACCTTTTTAAGGGCAACCCCTAACCTGCCTTCCTTCCCCTACAGATTTATACACTCTCCAAGTCATTCTACCTTGTTCCATTCTCTTTAAATGACCAAAACACCTCAACAACCCCTCTTCAGCCCTCTGACCAATACTTTTAGTAACTCCACACCTCCTCCTAATTTCCCCACTATGAATTCTCTGCATGATATTTACACCAAACATTGCCCTTAGACACGACATCTCCACTGTCTTCAGCCTCCTCCTCCTCAGTGCAGCATTTACAACACATGCTCACAACCATATAAGTGTGTTAGTATCACTATACTTTAGTACATTTCCTTCTTTGCCTCCATGGATAATGTTTTTTGTCTCCACTCATCTTTTTTCCTTCATAAATTCTATGGTTAACCTCATCCTTCATAAACGCATCCACTGACAAATCAATTCCCAAATATCTGAAAACATTCACTTCTTCCATACTCCCTCCCTCCAACGTGATCTCCAATTTTTCTTTATCTAAATCATATAATTCCCACATCACTTTAATCTATGTCCACTTTCAACTTTCTACACCCTCCCAAACTTGTCCACTAACCTCTGCAACTTTTCTTTAGAATCTCCTAAAAGCACAGTGTCATTAGCAAAAAGTAACCGTGTCAACTCCCATTTTGTATTTGGTTCCCTATAATTTAATCCCACCTCTCTCCCCAACACCATAGCATCTTGCTACTTCTACTTACACTTAGGTCACACTACACATTCATGTACAAGCATATATATACACACCCCTCTGGTTTTTCTTCTATTTTCTTACTAGTTCTTGTTCTTATTTCCTCTTATCTCCATGAGAAAGTGGAACAGAATTCTTCCTCCGTAAGCCATGCGTGTCGTAAGAGGCGACAAAAATGCTGGGAGCAAGGGGCTAGTAACCCCTTCTCCTGTATATATTACTAAATGTAAAATGGGAAACTTTCGTTTTTCATTTTGGGTCACCCCACTTCAGTGGGAAACGGCCGACGTGTTGAAAGAAGAAAGATTTTAGAAGACAATAAAATGTTTCATTTTTTTTTTTCCAATAAGTCTGCCATCTCCCACCGAGGCAGCGTGACCCAAAAAGAAAGAAAATCCCCAAAAAAGAAAATACTTTCATCATTATTCAACACTTTCACCACACTCATACATAATCACTGTCTTTGCAGAGGCGCTCAGATACGACAGCTGGGAGTAAGTCCCTCCCAGCTGTCACTATCCCAGACCCCTCCTTTAAAGTGCAGGCATTGTACTTCCCATTTCCAGGACTCAAGTCCAACTAAATCAATTAACTGGTTTCCCTGAATCCCTTCACAAAATGGTACCCTGCTCACACTCCAACAGCTCGTCAGGTCCCAAAAACCATTCGTCTCCATTCACTCCTATCTAACACGCTCACACATGCTTGCTGGAAGTCCAAGCCCCTCGCCCACAAAACTTTCTTTACCCCCTCCCTCCAACCTTTTCGAGGACGACCCCTACCCCGCCTTCCTACCCCTACAGATTTATACACTCTCCAAGTCATTTTACTTTGATCCATTCTCTCTAAATGACCAAACCACCTCAACAACCCCTCTTCAGCCCTCTGACTAATACTTTTAGTAACTCCACACCTCCTCCTAATTTCCACACTCCGAATTTTCTGCATAATATTTACACCACATATTGCCCTTAAACAGGACATCTCCACTGCCTCCAGCCGCCTCCTCGCTGCAGCATTTGCAACCCATGCTTCACACCCATATAAGAGTGTTGGTACCACTATACTTTTGTACATTCCCTTCTTTGCCTCCGTGGATAAAGTTTTTTGTCTCCACAGATACCTCAACGCACCACTCACCTTTTTTCCTTCATCAATTCTATGGTTAACCTCATCATTCATAAACCCATCCGCTGACAAGTCAACTCCCAAATATCTAAAAACATTCTCTTCTTCCATAATCCCTCTCTCCAATGTGATATCCAATTTTTCTTTATTTTGATACCCTCATCCCCATAATTTAATCCCACTCCTCTCCCCAACACTCTAGCATATACCTCTTTTACAACCCCATCTATAAATATATTAAACAACCATGGTGACATTACACAACCCTGTCTAAGACCTACTTTTACCGGGAAGTAATCTCCCACTCTCCTACACACCCTAACCTGAGCCTCACTATCCTCATAAAAACTCTTTACAGCATTCAGTAACTTACTACCTATTCCATACACTTGCAACATTTGCCACATTGCTCCCCTATTCACTATCATATGCCTTTTCTAAATCCATAAATGCAATGAAGACTTCCCTACCTTTATCTTAATACTGTTCACATATATGCTTCAATGTAAACACTTGATCTACACAACCCCTACACACTCTCAAGCCTCCTTGCTCATCTGCAATCCTACTCTCTGTCTTACCTCTAATTCTTTCAATAATAACCCTACCGTACAATTTACCTGGTATACTCAGTAAACTTATTCCCATATAATTCTTACAATCTCTTTTATCCCCCTTCCCTTCATATAAAGGAACTATACATGCTTTCTGCTAATTCCTAGGTACCTTCCCCTCTTTCATACATTTATTAAACAACAATACCAACCACTCCAACAGTATATACAGTGGTCCCTCGGTTTTTGTGCATCTCCAAACTCGAACATTTATGTAAGTGTATTTTCGTAAGTGCTGTTGCAAGTGTATTTTTGGGGGTCTGAAATAGACTAACCTACGTGACATTATTTCTTAAGGAAGTAAATTCGTTCGGTAATGGCACTTGAGCAGCATTCTGGAACGAATTTTCGGAGAAAACCAAGGGACCACTGTATACCCCACTGCTTTTAACATTTCTGTCATTATCCCATCAGTTCCAGCTGCTTTACCCCCTTTCATTCTACGTAATGCCTCACGCACCTCCCCCACACTCTCATCCTGCTCTTCTTCACTCCTAAACGATGTTATACCTCCCTGGCCAGTGCATGAAATTACCGCCTCCTTTTTTCATCGATATTTAAAAGTTCCTCAAAATATTCCCGCCATCTACCCAATACCTCCAGCTCCCCATCTACTAACTCCCCTACTCTGTTTTTAACTGACAAATCCATTCGTTCCCTAGGCTTTCTTACCTTGTTTATCTCACTCCAAAATTTTTTCTTGTTTTCAGCAAAATTTCTTGACAGAGCCTTTCCCATTCCTTCATCTGCTCTTCTTTTGCACTCTCTCACTACTCTCTTCACCTTTCTTTTACTCTCCATATACTCTGCTCTTCTATTAACACTTCTGTTTTGTAAAAACCTCTCATAAGCTACCTTTTTCTCTTTTATCACACTCTTTACCTCTTCATTCCACCACTCACTCCTCTTTCCTCCTGCACTCACCCTCCTATAGCCACAAACTTCTGCCCCACATTCTAATACTGCATTTTTAAAACTATCCCAACTCTCTTCAACCCCCCCCACTACTCATACTTGCACTAGCCCACCTTTCTGCCAATAGTTGCTTATATCTCACCATAACTTCATCCTCAATTAGTTTATACACTTTTACCTCTCTCTTACTTGCTGTTGCCATTTTCTTTTTGTCCCATCTACCTTTTACTCTAACTGTAGCTACAACTAAATAATGATCCGATATATCCGTTGCCCCTTTATAAACATGTACATCCTGAAGCCTACCCATCAACCTTTTATCCACCAATACATAATCTAACAAACTACTTTGTATACTTATTTATCCTCTTTTTCATAAAATATGTATTACTTATTACCAAACCTCTTTCTACACATAGCTCAATTAATGGTTCCCCATTTACATTTACCCCTGGCACCCCAAATTTACCTACTACTCCCTCCACAACATTTTTACCCACTTTAGCATTAAGATCTCCAACCACAATTACTCTCTCACTTTTTTCAAAACTCCCCACACACTCACTCAACATTTCCCAAAATCTCTCTCTCTCTCTCCTCTACACTTCTCTCTTCTCCAGGTGCATAAACACTTACTATAACCCACTTTTCACATCCAACCTTTATTTTACTCCACATAATCCTTGAATTTATACATTTATATTGCCTCTTTACCTGCCATAACTGATTATTCAACATTATTGCCACTCCTTCTTTAGCTCTAATTCTTTTTGAAACCCCTGACCTAATCCCATTTATTTCTCCCCACTGAAACTCTCCTACCCCCTTCAGCTTTGTCTCAATTAAAGCCAGGACATCCAGCTTCTTTTCATTCATAACATCTATAATCATCTCTTATCATTTGCACAACATCCACGCACATTCAAACATCCCACTTTGACGGTTTTCTTCTTTTTCTTTTTAGATTTAGAAAATCTATACAGGAAAAGGGGTTACTAGCCCATTGTTTCCGGCATTTTAGTTGACTTTTACAACACGCATTACTTACAGAGGAAAGATTCTTATGCCACTTCCCCATGGATATGAAAGGAAAAGCAATAAGAACAAGAACTATTAAGATAAAATCAAAGAAAACTCAGATGAGTGTGTATACATAAAGGTGTACATGTATGTGTAGCGTGACCTAAGTGTAAGTAGAAGTAGCAAGATGTACCTGAAATCTTGCATGTTTATGAGACAGAAAAAATACACCAGCAATCCTACCATCATGTAAAACAAATACGTACAGGCTTTCGTTTTATACTCTCTTGGCAGTACGGTAGTACCTCCCTGGGTGGTTGCTGTCTACCAACCTACTACCTAATTTCATACATTTATTAAACAAAAATACCAACAACTCCAACACTATATCCCCCCCTGCTGTTAACATTTCTGTCATGATCCCGTCAGTTCCAGCTGCTTTACCCCCTTTTATTCTACATAATGCCTCACGCACCTCCCTCACACTCACATCCTCCTCTTCTTCACTCCTAAACGATGTTATACCTCACTGGCCAGTGCATGAAATTACCGCCTCCCTTTTTTCATCGATATTTAAAAGTTCTCTAGGTAGTAGGTTGGTAGACAGCAACCGCCCAGGGATGTACAGTGGACCCCCGAGTTACGAGCACCTCGGATATCGTACAAGTATGTAAGTACAGTGGAACCCCGGTTAACGAACACCCCGGAAATCGTGCAATTATGTAAGTATAATATTGTAAGTCCTAGGTAGTAGGTTGGTAGACAGCAACCACCCAGGGAGGTACTACCGTCCTGCCAAGTGAGTGTAAAACGAAAGCCTGTAATTGTTTTACATGATGGTAGGATTGCTGGTGTCTTTTTTCTGTCTCATAAACATGCAAGATTTCAGGTACATCTTGCTACTTCTACTTACACTTAGGTCACACTACACATTCATGTACAAGCATATATATATACACACCCCTCTGGGTTTTCTTCTATTTTCTTACTAGTTCTTGTTCTTATTTCCTCTTATCTCCATGGGGAAGTGGAACAGAATTCTTCCTCCGTAAGCCATGCGTGTCGTAAGAGGCGACTAAAATGCCGGAAGCAAGGGGCTAGTAACCCCTTCTCCTGTATATATTACTAAATGTAAAAGGGAAAACTTTCGTTTTTCATTTTGGGCCACCCCGCTTCGGTGGGAAACGGCCGACGTGTTGAAAGAAAGAATATTGTAAGTGCTTGTGGAAGTGTATTTTTTAGAATCTGAAATTGACTAACCTAAATGACATTTTTTCTTAATTAAGGAAGTAAATTCGTTCGGTAATGGCACTTGAGCAGGCTTCTGCAATGATTTTTTTTCGTTAACCGGGGTTCCACTGTATAATATTGTAAGTGCTTTTGTAAGTGTATTTTTGGGGGTCTGAAATGGACTAACCTACTTGACATTATTCCTTAAGAGATAAAACCCGTTCGGTAATGGCACTTGAGCAGCCTTCTGGAATGAATTATGCTTGTAACTCGGGGGTCCACTGTACTACCGTCCTGCCAAGTGAGTGTAAAACGAAAGCCTGTAATTGTTTTACATGATGGTAGGATTGCTGGTGTCTTTTTTCTGTCTCATAAACATGCAAGATTTCAGGTACATCTTGCTACTTCTACTTGCACTTAGGTCACACTACACATTCATGTACAAGCATGTATATATACACACCCCTCTGGGTTTTCTTCTATTCTCTTACTAGTTCTTGTTCTTATTTCCTCTTATCTCCATGGGGAAGTGGAACAGAATTCTTCCTCCGTAAGCCATGCGTGTCGTAAGAGGCGACTAAAATGCCAGGAGCAAGGGGCTAGTAACCCCTTCTTCTGCAGTCAGAATGATAACAAATTCCCACTCTAGACAGCATACTCCACCAATATTCAAAAGCCTAAAACTACTCACCATAAAGAACATTCACACTTATAATTGTGCCTACTACATACATAGAACTCTACATTCTAATATAAACCCTCCACTCAAAATTCTCCTCACCAACCTTAATAGGACCCATGACCATAACACAAGAAACAGATCACATTTTGATGTACCCCGCGTCCATAGCAACCTATGTAAAAATTCAATGCACATAAAGGGCCCCAGATTCTGGAACTCATTATCAGAAAATACAAAAATAACCTTGTCTGAGAATCATTTTAGGACTCTTCTCAAAAACCACCTACTCACCCTTACCTAAATACTCATACTCAAAAAATACTCATTGTTATTTCTCCTATAAGATAATTCCATTTTTATTATTATTATGTACGATAATATTACTTTCAAAAATGCTCAGTATTTTTTTCCTATAAGATAATCTCAATTTGTACTATTATAACATTGTAATATTACCACCTACTCACCATAAACTAAATACGCATTCTGTAAATTACTTTAAAAAAATACTCAATGTCATTTTGCCAAAAATAATTTCAATTTTTACTATTAACTACCATCCTACTAAACACTTGCTGCAATTTAGTGTCACCATATTATAATTTGCCAAATGAAATATCATCATATTGTAATCTGCCCAATGTTTAATCAAATCAAATTCCCATCAATCTATCCAATATTATGTACATAGTCCATAAGTTTTTAGATTAAGCTGCCCGTTATTTCCTGGCATGTCAGTGGCTCTCCTTGCACTTCTATGTAAATCTCTATGTAAAATTGTGATGAAATAATTTTTTTTTTTTTTTTTTCAACAAGTCGGCCATCTCCCACCGAGGCAGGGTGGCCCAAAAAAGAAAAACTTTCATCATTATTCACTCCATCACTGTCTTGCCAGAGGGGTGCTTTACACTACAGTTATAAAACTGCAACCTTAACACCCCTCCTTCAGAGTGCAGACACTGTACTTCCCATCTCCAGGACTCAAGTTCGGCCTGCCGGTTTCCCTGAATCCCTTCATAAATGTTACTTTGCTCACACTCCAACCGCACGTCAAGTATTAAAACCATTTGTCTCCATTCACTCCTATCAAATACGCTCACACATGCTTGCTGGAAGTCCAAGCCCTCGCACACAAAACCTCCTTACCCCTCCCTCCAACCTTTCCTAGGCCAACCCCTACCCCGCCTTCCTCCACTACAGATTTATACACTCTCGAAGTCATTCTGTCTCGTTCCATTCTCTCTACATGTCCGAACCACCTCAACAACCCCTCCTCAGCTCTCTGGATAATAGTTTTGGTAATCCCGCACCTCCTCCTAATTTCCAAACTCCGAATTCTCTGCATTATATTTATTATTATTATTATTATTCTTAAATGTAAAAGGAGAAACTTTCGTTTTTCCTTTTGGGCCACCCTGCCTCGGTGGGAAACGGCCGACGTGTTGAAAGAAAGAAAGATTTAAAAGTTCCTCAAAATATTCCCGCCATCTACCCAATACCTCCAGCTCCCCGTCTACTAACTCCCCTACTCTGTTTTTAACTGACAAATCTATTCATTCCATAGGCTTTCTTACCTTGTTTATCTCACTCCAAAAATTTTTCTCGTTTTCAGAAAAATTTCTTGACAGAGCCTCTCCCATTCTTTCATCTGCTCTTCTTTTGCACTCTCTCAACACTTTCTTTTTCATTTATTTTGTTAATATTATATTTCTGGTTACATTAAAAATAATTTATTAGGCAGCAGTGGCACCCAAGCTCTGAGATTTTTTCTCCAGCCAGAGCCCATCAACGCTTTTATGATGGCATAATTGCAAGTATTACTGCACTAACGCACGTAGAACCCAGAATGACCCAAGAATATCAACAGTGAGACCATCATCTCGAAAAAATTGCCGATCTAAGTGGAGACTGCCATTTAAACCAAAGCACAGCCCGCTGCCAGACGAACACCTACCCCAAGCTCTGAGCAACTATAGCTTCTCTGTCTTAACTACAACAACTCCTGTACTACTATGAGACCTAATAACAGAAGAAGCAACAAAAAGAACAGCAAGAAATCACCAAGAACTCTACTATTTCACTTGAATACCCAGCAGGACGCCGGTGCCTCATCCACCCCCCCACCACCACCACCCCAGGCGACTCATCAACAACAACAATGGCTGACTCTCCTTCACCCTACTCAACCACCACCCAAGACGACGGAACAGCATCAACACCAATCATGACTGAATCTCCCTCAAACCACACTGCCTTCGTAGGATTTGACCCATCTGAAATGATCTCAGGTATGACAAATGATCCTGTCATTCTTAAGTCATACATCACCAACCTAACTGTGGAAAACATGAATCTTCGTACAACACTATCTAAACATGAAACTAAATTAGCCCACCTTGAAAGCAAGATCCTCAGCCTTGAAAAGAAGTTTACATCAGCTGGAATAGCTGATTTTGGCAAGACCCTCCAGACAGTCATAACCAGCCATACAGAGCAAATAACATCCCTAAACACGAAGGTTGAAGATGCTATCAAGGACTGGAAGAACAACATGGATACCAAGCTGAACGAATATTTTACTAACCAAGAAGATAAAACTGAGCAAGATAAGTTATCTGACTCAGTAATAATTAGCAGTTCACTTTTTCCAAGTGACATAAACCATACAAACTGCAAAGATTCTACTCTTCAAACCATAAAAGACCACTTAAATGTAATAGTGCCAGCATCAGAGATAACAGAATCTCGATTACTAGGTAACCAAGGTAGAAAACAAAGTGTTATGCTTAGATTTCACACGAAAGACAGGAAAAAAGATCTAATAAGTTTATCTATTAAAGCAAAAAAAGATGTTTATGTAAATGAGTGTCTCACAAAAAAACGTCAGAACCTCCTATACAGAGTAAGAAAACTTAAATGTGAGAATAATGACAAAATCCACCAGTGCTTCACACGGGATGGGAAAATTCTAGTAAGGAAAACAAATGTAGGCCGTGTTTACTTTATCACGAATGAAATTGCACTGTCCAACTTCCTTCGAGATGCTAATATTACAGTGTCTGACCAACCTCAGAGACCAAATCCTTAGACTACATTAGTGCAATTAAATTCCATAATTGACCTAGTAACTGCTACCTCACTATCTCAAATTTCTCACACAACTGATTGTGTGACTTATTTTGTATTGTATTAGAAACAACTACCTCATTATATGTAACTTTTTATGTAACCTTTTATATATACAGTGGACCCCCCGCCTAACGAGCAAAATTCATTCCAGAAGCCTGCTCAAATGCCATTACCGAACGAATTTACTTCCTTAAGAAATAATGTCACGTAGGTTAGTCTATTTCAGACCCCCAAAAATACACTTCCACAAGCACTTACAATATTCGTTCGTTCGTTCAACACGTCGGCCGTTTCCCACCGAAGCAGGTTGGCCCAAAATGAAAAACGAAAGTTTCCCATTTTACATTTAGTAATATATACAGGAGAAGGGGTTACTAGCCCTTGCTCCCAGCATTTTAGTCGCTCTACGACATGCATGGCTTACGGAGGAAGAATTCTGTTCCACTTCCCATGGAGATAAGAGGAAATAAGAACAAGAACTAGTAAGAAAATAGAAGAAAACCCAGAGGGGTGTGTATATATATGCTTGTACATGAATGTGTATTGTGACCTAAGTGTAAGTAGAAGTAGCAAGATGTACCTGAAATCTTGCATGTTTATGAGACAGAAAAAAAACACCAGCAATCCTACCATCATGTAAAACAATTACAGGCTTTCGTTTTACACTCACTTGGCAGGACGGTAGTACCTCCCTGGGTGGTTGCCACTTACAATATTATACTTACATAATTGTATGATTTCCGGGGTGCTCGTTAGGCGGGGGTCCACTGTATCTTTTTTCTTTAATTGATATTATTTGCAATATACTTTTTAATACATTTTTTTTATTTTTTTTTTATTAACACATCGGCCGATTCCCACCAAGGCAGGGTGGCCCGAAAAAGAAAAACTTTCATCATCATTCACTCCATCACTGTCTTGCCAGAGGGGTGCTTTACACTACAGTTATAAAACTGCAACATTAACACTCCTCCTTCAGAGTGCCGGCACTGTACTTCCCATCTCCAGAACTCAAGTCCGGCCTGCCGGTTTCCTGAATCCCTTCATAAATGTTACTTTGCTCACACTCCAACAGCACGTCAAGTATTAAAACCATATGCCTCCATTCACTCCTATCAAATACGCTCACACATGCTTGCTGGAAGTTCAAGCCCTCGCACACAAAACTTCCTTTACCCCTCCCTCCAACCTTTCCTAGGCTGACCCCTACCCCGCCTTCCCTCCACTACAGATTTATACACTCTCGAAGTCACTCTGTCTCGTTCCATTCTCTCTACATGTCCAAACCACCTCAACAACCCCTCCTCAGCTCTCTGGACAATCGTTTGGTAATCCCGCACCTCCTCCTAATTTCCAAACTCCGATTCTCTGCATTATATTCACACCACACATTGACCTCAGACATGACATTTCCACTGCCTCCAGCCTTCTCCTCGTTGCAACATTCATCACCCATGCTTCACACCCATATAAGAGCGTTGGTATAACTATACTCTCATACATTCCCCTTTTACTTCCATGGACAAGGTTCTTTGTCTCCACAGACTCCGAAGTGCTCCACTCACCCTTTTCCCTCATAAATTCTATGATTCACCTCATCCTTCATAGACCCATCTGCCGACATGTCCACTCCCAAATATCTGAATACATTCACCTCCTCCATACTCTCTCCTCCAATCTGATATCCAATCTTTCGTCACCTATTCTTTTTGTTATCCTCATCACCTTACTCTTTCCTATATTCACTTTCAATTTTCTTCTTTACACACCCTACCAAATTCATCCACCAACCTCTGCAACTTCTCTTCAGAATCTCCCAAAGCACAGTGTCATCAGCAAAAAGCAACTGTGACAACTCCCACTTTGTATTTGCTTCTTTATCTTTTAGCCCAACACCTCTTGCCAAGACCCGCATTCACTTCTCTTACAACCCCATCTATAAATATATTGAACAACCACGGTGACATCACACATCCTTGTCTAAGGCCCACTTTTACTAGGAAATAGTCCCCTTCCCTCCTACACACTCTAACCTGAGCCTCACTATCCTCATAAAACTCTTCACTGCTTTCAGTAACCTTCCTCCTATTCCATACACCTGCAACATCTGCCACATTGCCCCCTATCTACCCTATCATACGCCTTTTCCAAATCCATAAATGCCACAAAACATCTTTACCCTTATCCAAATACAGTGGTACCCGGTTTACGATATTTTTTCATTCCAAATGCTGTTCAAGTGCCATTACCAAAAATTTATCTCCTTAAGATGTTTGTAAAATAGCTAGATCCTTTTAGACCCCAAAATTACATCTTACTATACAAGCATTTCAAAATAAACTTACAAAAAGTAGTTTGACCATTACCAACTTTCTGTTCACTCATATGTTTCACTGTAAACACTTGGTCTACACACCCCCTACCTTCCTAAAGCCCCTTGTTCATCTGCTATCCTACTTTCTGTCTTACTCTTAATTCTTTCAATAATAACTCTACCATACACTTTACCAGGTACACTCAACAGACTTATTCCCCTATAATTTTTGCACTCTCTTTTGTCCCCTTTACCTTTATACAAAGGAACAATACACGCTCTCTGCCAATCCCTAGGTACCTTACCCTCTTCCATACATTTATTAAATAATAGCACCAACCACTCCAAAACTATATCCCCACCTGCTTTTAACATTTCTATCTTTATCCCATCAATCCCAGCTGCCTTACCCCTTTCATTCTACCCACTGCCTCACGAACTTCCCTACACTCACAACTGGCTCTTCCACACTCCTACAAGATGTTATTCCTCCTGCCCTACACACGAAATCACAGCTTCCCTGTCTTCATCAACATTTAACAACTCCTCAAAATATTCTCTCCATCTTCCCGATACCTCTAACTCTCCATTTAATAACTCTCCTCTCCTATTTTTAACTGTCAAATCCATTTGTTCTCTAGGCTTCCTCAACTTATTAATCTCATTCGAAAACTTTTTCTTATTTTCAACAAAATTTGCTGATAACATCTCACCCACTCTCTCATCTGCTCTCTTTTACATTGCTTCACCACTCTTTTAACCTCTCTTTTTCTCTCCATATACTCTTCCCTCCTTGCATCACTTCTACTTTGTAAAAACCTCTCATATGCTAACTTTTCTCCCTTACTACTCTCTTTACATCATCATTCCACCAATCGCTCCTCTTCCCTCCCGCACCCACTCGCCTGTAACCACAAACTTCTGCTGAACACTCTAACACTACATTTTTAAATCTACCCCATACATTTTCAACCCCATTGCCTACACTCTCACTAGCCCATCTATCCTCCAATAGTTGTTTATATCTTACCCTAACTGCCTCCTTTTTTAGTTTATAAACCTTCACCTCTCTCTTACTTACTGATTCTATTTTCCTTGTATCCCATCTACCTTTTACTCCCACTGTAGCTATAACTAAAAAGTGATCTGATATATCTGTGGCCCTCTATAAACATGTACATCCTGAAGTCTACTCAACAGTCTTTTATCTACCAATACATAGTCCAACAAACTACTATCATTACGCCCTACATCATATCTTGTATACTTATTTATCCTCTTTTCTTAAAATATGTATTACCTATAACTAAACCCCTTTCTATACAAAGTTCAATCAAAGGGCTCCCATTATCATTTACACCTGGCACCCCAAACTTACCTACTACACCTCTCTGCATGTTTCTCCCACTTTAGCATTTAGGTCCCCTACCACAATTACTCTCTCATTTGGTTCAAAAGTTGCTATACATTCGCTTAACATCTCCCAAAATCTCTCTCTTCTCTACACTCCTCTCTTCTCCAGGTGCATACACGCTTATTATGACCCACTTTTCGCATCCGACCCTTATTTTAATCCACATAATCCTTGAATTTACACATTCATATTCCCTCTTTTCCTTCCATAACTGATCCTTCAACATTATTGCTACCCCTTCCTTAGCTCTAACTCTCTCAGATACTCCTGACTTAATCCCATTTATTTCTCCCCACTGAAACTCGCCTACCCCCTTCAGCTTTGTTTCGCTTAGGGCCAGGACATCCAACTTCTTTTCATTCATAACATTGGCAATCATCTCTTTCTTATCATCCACACTACATCCACGCACATTCAAACATCCCAGTTTTATAAAGTTTTTCTTCTTCTCGTTTTTAGTAGATTTGTAAAGGAGAAGGGGTTACTAGCCCATTGCTCCCGGCATCTTAGTCGCCTCATACGACACGCATTGCTTACGGAGGAAAGATTCTTTTCCACTTCCCCATGGACAATAGAGAAAATAAAAAGAACAAGAGCTATTAAGAAAAAGAAGAAAAACCTAGATCTTTCTTTCTTTCAACACGTCGGCCGTTTCCCACCGAAGTGGGGTGGCCCAAAACGAAAAACGAAAGTTTCCCATTTTACATTTAGTAATATATACAGGAGAAGGGGTTACTAGCCCCTTGCTCCCAGCATGTTAGTCGCCTCTTACGACACGCATGGCTTACGGAGGAAGAATTCTGTTCCACTTCCCCATGGAGATAAGAGGAAATAAGAACAAGAACTAGTAAGAAAATAGAAGAAAACCCAGAGGGGTGTGTGTATATACATATGCTTGTACATGAATGTGTAGTGTGACCTAAGTGTAAGTAGAAGTAACAAGACATACCTGAAATCTTGCATGTTTATGAGACAGAAAAAAGACACCAGCAATCCTACCATCATGTAAAACAGTTTCAGGTTTCTGTTTCACAGTCACCTGGCAGGACGGTAGTACCTCCCTGGGTGGTTGCTGTCTACCAACCTACTACCTACATCTTTACCATTATTATTTTCCAACCTTAACTATATACAGTACATATTAGTAATCACTATATTTACTTAAAATTTGATTAAAACCTGTACTTTGTACAATTAATCTCTGTTGGATTATGTATTGGTGGATAAAAGGTTGATGAGTAGGCTTCAGGATGTACATGTTTATAGAGGGGCAACGGATATATCAGATCATTATTTGGTTGTAGCTACAGTTAGAGTAAAAGGTAGATGGGACAAAAAGAAAATGGCAACAGCAAGTAAGAGAGAGGTAAAAGTGTATAAACTAAGGGAGGAGGAAGTTAGGGTGAGATATAAGCAACTATTGGCAGAAAGGTGGGCTAGTGCAAGTAGGAGTAGTGGGGGGGTTGAAGAGAGTTGGGATAGTTTTAAAAATGCAGTATTAGAATGTGGGGCAGAAGTTTGTGGCTATAGGAGGGTGGGTGCAGGAGGAAAGAGGAGTGAGTGGTGGAATGAAGAAGTAAAGGGTGTGATAAAAGAGAAAAAGGTAGCTTATGATAGGTTTTTACAAAACAGAAGTGTTAATAGAAGAGCAGAGTATATGGAGAGTAAAAGAAAGGTGAAGAGAGTGCAAAAGAAGAGCGGATGAAAGAATGGGAGAGGCTCTGTCAAGAAATTTTGCTGTTAGAGTGAGATAAACAAGGTAAGAAAGCCTAGGGAACGAATGGATTTGTCAGTTAAAAACAGAGTAGGGGAGTTAGTAGATGGGGAGCTGGAGGTATTGGGTAGATGGCGGGAATATTTTGAGGAACTTTTAGATGTTGATGAAAAGAGGGAGGCGGTAATTTCATGTACTGGTCAGGGAGGTACAACATCGTTTAGGAGTGAAGAAGAGCAGGATGTGAGTGTGGGGGAGGTGCGTGAGGCATTACGTAGAATGAAAGGGGGTAAAGCAGCTGGAATTGACGGAATCATGACAGAAATGTTAAAAGCAGGGGGATATAGTGCTGGAGTGGTTGGTATTTTTGTTTAATATATGTATGAAAGAGGGAAGGTACCTAGGGATTGGCAGAGAGCATGTATAGTTCCTTTATATAAAGGGAAGGGGATAAAAGAGAGTGTAAAAATTATAGGGGAATAAGTTTACTGAGTATACCAGGTAAAGTGTATGGCAGGGTTATTATTGAAAGAATTAGAGGTAAGACAGAGAGTAGGATTGCAGATGAGCAAGGAGGCTTTAGAGTGGGTAGGGGATGTGTAGATCAAGTGTTTACAGTGAAGCATATATGTGAACAGTATTTAGATAAAGGTAGAGAAGTTTTTATTGCATTTATGGATTTAGAAAAGGCATATGATAGAGTGGATAGGGGAGCAATGTGGCAAATGTTGCAAGTGTATGGAATAGGTAGTAAGTTACTGAAGGCTGTAAAGAGTTTTTATGAGGATAGTGAGGCTCAGGTTAGGTGTGTAGGAGAGAGGAGATTACTTCCCGGTAAAAGTAGGTCTTAGACAGGGATGTGTAATGTCACCATGGTTGTTTAATATATTTATAGATGGGGTTGTAAAAGAAGTAAATGCTAGGGTGTTGGGGAGAGGGGTGGGATTAAATTATGGAGAATTAAATGCAAATGGGAGTTGACACAGTTACTTTTTGCTGATGATACTGTGCTTATGGGAGATTCTAAAGAAAAGTTGCAAAGGTTAGTGGATGAGTTTGGGAGAGTGTGTAAAGGTAGAAAGTTAAAAGTGAACATAGATAAGAGTAAGGTGATGAGGGTATCAAACGATTTAAATAAAGAAAAATTGGATATCACATTGGAGAGAGGGATTATGGAAGAAGTAAATGTTTTCAGATATTTGGGAGTTGACGTGTCAGCGGATGGGTTTATGAAGGATGAGGTTAACCATAGAATTGATGAAGGAAAAAAGGTGAGTGGTGCATTGAGGTATCTATGGAGACAAAAACGTTATCCATGGAGGCAAAGAAGGGAATGTACGAAAGTATAGTGGTACCAACACTCTTATATGGGTGTGAAGCATGGGTTGCAAATGCTGCAGCGAGAGGCGGCTGGAGGCAGTGGAGATGTCCTGTCTAAGGGCAATGTGTGGTGTAAATATTATGCAGAAAATTCGGAATGTGGAAATTAGGAGAAGGTGTGGAGTTACTAAAAGTATTTGTCAGAGGGCTGAAGAGGGGTTGTTGAGGTGGTTTGGTCATTTAGAGAGAATGGATCAAAGTAGAATGACTTGGAGAGCGTATAAATCTGTAGGGGAAGGAAGGCGGGGTAGGGGTCGTCCTAGAAAAGGTTGGAGGGAAGGGGTAAAGGAGGTTTTGTGGGCGAGGGGCTTGGACTTCCAGCAAGCGTGTGTGAGCGTGTTAGATAGGAGTGAATGGAGACGAATGGTTTTTGGGACATGACGATCTGTTGGAGTGTGAGCAGGGTAACATTTTGTGAAGGGATTCAGGAAAACCAGTTAATTGATTTAGTTGGACTTGAGTTCTGGAAATGGGAAGTACAATGCCTGCACTTTAAAGGAGGGGTCTGAGATAGTGACAGCTGGGAGGGACTTTTCTCAGCTGTCGTATCTGAGCTCCTCTGCAAAGACAGTGATTATGTATGAGTGTGGTGAAAGTGTTGAATGATGATGAAAGTATTTTCTTTTTGGGGATTTTCTTTCTTTTTGAGTTACCATGCCTCGGTGGGAGACGGCCGACTTGTTGAAAAAAAAAAAAAAAAAAAAAAATCTCTTAAAATAGTTTTTTGCATTCATTTACATCATAGTGTCTTTTATAAATTCTAAAACTTCAACCAGTGCAACATAGAACTCAAATAATTGTCCAAAACAAGTAAATAATAGTCATAGTAACTATTCCAACCAGTTAAATTAGTTAATCATTAACATTGTACAAATATCCTATATTTCTGTGAAAAATTATTCAAAATTGTAATAATCCAATAGTTAGTATATATAACTTTTTAAATATATCTTTTTTTTTTTAATTGCAATTCCTTTCCTTTCAACACGTCAGCCGTTTCCCACCGAGGCAGGGTGGCCCAAAAGGAAAAACGAAAGTTTCTCCTTTTACATTTAGTAATTTATTCAGGAGAAAGGGTTACTAGCCCCTTGCTCCAGGCATTTTAGGCGCCTCTTACGACACGCATGGCTTACGGAGGAAGAATTCTGTTCCACTTCCCTATGGAGATAAGAGGAAATAAGAACAAGAACTAGTAAGAAAATAGAAGAAAACCCAGAGGGGTGTGTATATATATGCTTGTACATGAATGTGTAGTGTGACCTAAGTGTAAGTAGAAGTAGCAAGATGTACCTGAAATCTTGCGTGTTTATGAGACAGAAAAAAGACACCAGCAATCCTACCATCATGTAAAACAATTACAGGCTTTCGTTTTACACTCACTTGGCAGGACGGTAGTACCTCCCTACCTAGGTTAATTGCAATTATTTGCTATATATTTTTTAATACACAGTGCAATATTGAACTCAAATAATTTTTTAATACACAGTGCAATATTGAACTCAAATAATTGTCCAAAACAAGTTAATACTAGTCATAGTAACTATTCCAACCATTTCATTAGCCAGTTCAATTAGTAAATCATCTATATTGTACAAATATCCTATATCTCTGTGAAAAATTGTTCAAAATTGTAATAATCCAATAGTTAGTAAGAATAATTAATCTAGCATCATATTATTAAGTTTATCATATTCCATTGTTCTCAAGTCTAGTTATAGAATCACACTAAATCGTATGATTACAGGCATAGATCCTGACATCAACCTATTATTAAATGACTTACATGATTCCAACAGCAACTGTAATTACTACACAGCAGATCAAGCAAAGACATTACTCAGAGCCAACAATAACATAACTATCTTAAATTACAATGTTAGATCTTTGAGCAAACATTATGATGACCTCACAGCACTACTCCAATCCCTACAGATCAATATGTCAATTATCACACTCACTGAGACCTGGCTAAAGCCTAGTATTACAGATGTCTATGCCATCCCAGGTTATACAGCCATACACAACTGTAGGACTGATCAGCGAGAGGGTGGAATAGCTATATATTACTCAGATCAACTTGAATGTATCAATAACTCTTGCACAAGGGATGAGCATGGAGAATGCATCACAACTACTCAAACCCATATTATTTGCACATGACACAACATATGTCTGCTCTCACCCAAATCCAGTCATACTGGCCAACACTGTTAATGCCGAATTATAGAAAATATCAACATGGATGACGACAAACAAGCTTACTCTCAATACTGACAAGACCTACTTCATACAGTTTGGAAACAAAGCCACAAATGTTCCACTTAACATAACGCTCAATGGTTCACCCATCACAAGACTCACAGAGGGAAAATTCCTAGGAATCCACCTTGACAGTAGCCTTAAATTCGAAACACACATTCAACATATTTCCATGAAAATCTCAAAGACAGTAGGCATATTATCAAAGATACGCTATTATGTGCCACAATCAGCTCTCCTTGCACTATATCATTCACTTATCTACCCCTATCTCACCTATGGAATCTGTGCATGGGGATCAACAACATTAAATCACCTTAGACCACTCATAACCCAGCAAAAGGCTGCAGTCAGAATAATAACAAATTCCCACTCTAGACAGCATACTCCACCAATATTCAAAAGTCTAAAACTACTCACCGTAAAGAACATCCATACATATTCTTGTGCCTATTACATACATAAAACTCTACACTCTAATATAAACCCTCTGCTCAAAATTCTCCTCACCATCTTTAATAGGACCCATGACCACAACACAAGACACAGATCACTTTTTGATATACCCAGAGTCCATATCAACCCATGTAAAAATTCTATGCACATGAAGGGCCCCAGAATCTGGAATTCATTACCAGAATATATTAAGATGAGCTTGTCTGAAAATAAATTTAAGACTCTTCTCAAAAACCACCTCATCACCCTAAACTAAATATTCATACTGTAAACTACTTTCAAAAATGCTCGATATTATTATCCCATAATACAATTTCAATTTTTACTAATATGTTAATATTATATTACCCCCTACCCACCCAAAACTAAATCCTCATAATATATATTACTTTCAAAAATGCTCAATGTTTTTACCTTAAGATACTCTCAATTTTATATTACCATCCTCCTAAATACTTGTTACAATTTAATATTTTCATATTGTAATTATACCATTATATCATCATATTGTAACTTGAAATCAAATTTATAACTAGAATAAACTCAATCAATTTCCCTAATATTATATACATAGTCTATAAGTCATTAGATTAAGTTGCCCCTAATGCCATGGCAAGTCAGTGGCTCTCCTTGCACTTCAGTTTATAATTGTAACTACCAATATCTATGTAAAAATGCAATGAAATAAAATTTACTTTATTTTACCTGCAAAAACCCCTCACAGTGATAAATGTCTACAGACTACCACAGTCAAACATTCATCACTTTAGTGAAAAACTAGGAAACCTGATAACTGATGCACACATGAACAAAGACCATTTACTGCTCACAGGAGATTTCAACATAAATCTCCTAAATGACCAGGACCCACAGGTAACAGAATTCACAAACACTATGAGCAACTGCTTGTTACTACCAACAATATCAAAACCTACAAGAATCTCTGAGACTAGTATTTCATTATTAGACCACATCTGGACTAACACTATATCCCCTCTAAAATCAGGCATAATCACAGACAACACCACAGACCACTACCCTACCTTTCTCAACAAACCTAGGTAATTTGCCCAAAGATATTAAAAAAGTTACCTTCAGACTACATAACGAGTCAGCTGTTAATAACTTTATAACAGCTATGATTGACATCGACTGGAATAATGAGTTAGAAACACATTCAGATACTAATGAATGCATCAATTTCCTTAAAAAAACCCACGAACTCTATAACAAACATTGCCCTAAAAAAACTAAACATCACAGCTAAGAGACTCAACAATCCCTGGCTAACACCCAGCATCCTTAAATCCATTAACAAAAGGCACCAATATGAAAAACAATACAGAAGGGGTCTAATAACCAGAGAACAATCCAAACACTACTCATCAACCCTCACCAGCCTGATAAGAAGGTCAAAAAAATTGTATTATGAGAACAGACTACATAACATAAAAGGTGATATGAAAAAGACTTGGAAAACCCTATCTGCAATTCTAGGAAATAAAAAGATATCCAAGAACAATACCATCAAATTATCAAAACAGATGAACCCCTACTCTCACCAACTGAGACAGCAAACAGACTTAATGTTTTCTTCTCCACCATAGGAAAGAATCTAGCGAGTAAAATCCCAAGCTCGAACACCCGTCCAACAGACTACCTCGCCAACACCTACCCTAATACACTATTCCTAGCTCCTACCAATCCAATAGAAGTCTCACTCATAATCAACACCCTAAAAAACAAAGCAGGAGACATAAACAGCTTACCACCTTTTATGTACAAAAAAGCTTCATAGATACTGTCACCAATTATTTCAACACTCTTCAATAAATACATTGAAACCTCTACCTTCCCTTCAATTCTCAAAATAGCAAGGGTCACCCCGATCCACAAAGGAGGTGATCAAACAGACTTGAATAATTATAGACCAAGATCTAATTTATCACTGCTCTCTAAAATCTTTGAAAAATTAATTCATAGACAGATCTATTCCTATCTTGTCTCACACAACGTACTCAACCCCTGTTAGTTTGGATTCAGGACCAACAAAAGCACAAATGATGCCATTATACACATGCTAGAGTTAATATACACCGCACTTGAGAAAAAAGAAGTCCCACTGGGAATCGTCATTGATCAACGCAAAGCTTTTGATACAGTCGACCATGATTTACTACTCACAAAATTAGCACACTATGGTATAAGAGGGCACTCGCTCAACTACCTAAAGTCATACCTCAGTAACAGAAGCCAATACGTGTACACAAATGGAGCGAACTCTTCCACACAACAAATTACAGTCGGAGTCCCTCAAGGAAGTGTACTGGGTCCACTCCTATTCCTCATTTACATCAATGACCTACCGAATGCATCACAACTACTCAAACCCATATTATTTGCAGATGACACAACGTATGTCTTCTTTCACCCAAATCCAGTCATACTGGCCAATACTGTTAATGCCAAATTACAGAAAATTTCAACATGGATGACGACTAATAAACTTACTCTAAATACTGACAAAACCTACTTCATACAGTTTAGAAACAGAGCCACAAATGTTCCACTTAACATAACGCTCAATGGTTCACCCATCACAAGACTCACAGAGGGAAAATTCCTAGGAATCCACATTGACAGTAGCCTTAAATTCCAAACACACATACAACAAATTTCCAAGAAAATCTCAAAGACAGTAGGCATATTATCAAAGATACGCTACTATGTGCCTCAATCAGCTCTCCTTGCACTATATCACTCACTCATCTACCCATATCTCACCTATGGAATCTGTGCATGGGGATCAACAACAATAAATCACCTTAGACCACTCATAACCCAGCAAAAAGGCTGCAGTCAGAATGATGATAAATTCCCACTCTAGACAGCATACTCCACCAATATTCAAAAGCCTAAAACTACTCACCATAAAGAACATTCACACTTATTATTTTTGTGCCTACTACATACATAGAACTCTACATTCTAATATAAACCCTCAGCTCAAAATTCTCCTCACCAACCTTAATAGGACCCATGACCACAACACTAGACACAGATCACTTTTTGATATACCCCGTGTCCATATCAACCTATGTAAGAATTCTATGCACATAAAGGGCCCAAGAATCTGGAATTCATTACAAGTAAATACTAAAATAACCTTGTCTGAAAATCAATTCAAGATTCTACTCAAAAACCACCTACTCACCCTAACCTGCAATGAAATAAAATTTGTTTGTTTGTTTGTTTGTTTAAACTAAATAATCATATTGTAAATTACTTTAAAAAATGCTCAATGTTATTTTCCTATAAAATATAAACTAAATACTCATATTGTAAATTACTTCCAAAAATACTCATTGTTATTTTCCTATAAAATAATTTCAATTTTTACTATTATGTAACCATGTAACAGTGTAACCATGTAATAATGTATTATCATCATATTGTAATATGAATGATCTAATAAGACAAACTCACTCAATTTCTCTAATATTATGTTCATAGTCTATAAGCCATTAGCTTAAGCTGCCCCTAATGCCATGGCATGCCAGTGGCTCTCCTTGCACTCCAATTTATGACTGTAATAACATAACCTATGTAAACTAGCAACGAATTGGAAGCAAAGTCACAAATGTTCCACTTAACATAACACTTAATGGTACACCCATCACAAGACTCACAGAGGGAAAATTCCTAGGAATCCACCTTGACAGTAGCCTTAAATTCCAAACACATATACAACAAATTTCCAAGAAAATCTCGAAGACAGTAGGCATATTATCAAAGATACGCTATTATGTACCTCAATCAGCTCTCCTTGCACTCTATCATTCACTTATCTACCCGTATCTCACCTATGGAATCTGTGCATGGGGATCAACAACGTTAAATCACCTTAGACCACTCATAACACAACAAAAGGCCGCAGTCAGAATGATAACAAATTCCCACTCTAGACAGCATACTCCACCAATATTCAAAAGTCTCAAACTACTCACCGTAAAGAACATTCATACTTACTCTTGTGCCTACTACATATATAAAACTTTACACTCTAATATAAACCCTCTGCTCAAAACTCTCCTCACCAACTTTAATAGGACCCATGACCACAACACACGACACAGATCACTTTTTGATATACCCCGTGTTCATATCAACCTATGTAAAAATTCTATGCACATAAAGGGCCCCAGAATCTGGAATTCATTACCAGTAAATATTAAGATAATCTTGTCTGAAAATCAATTTAAGACTCAACTCAAAAACCACCTACTCACCCAAACCTAAATGATCATGCTATAAACTACTTTGAAAAATGCTCATTGTTACTTTCCTATACGATAATCTCAATTTTTAATAATATGTTACTATTATGTTACCCCTACTCATATTATAAGTTAATGTCAAAATGCTCAATGTTATTTTCCTTAAGATAATCTCAATTCCATATTATCATTCAAGAATCTTAACACCTGTAACAATCTAAGATCTAATATCATTATATAATAATTTAAACAGTAAAATTTCATCATATTGTAATTTTGAAAATAATTTTTAACTAGAATAAACTCAATAAATTTCTCTAATATTAAGTACCTAGTTTTTAAGGACTAGAATAAGCTGCCCCTAATGCCATGGCATGTCAGTGGCTCTCCTTGCACTCAATTTACATTGTAACTTCCAATACCCATGTAACCTGCAATGAAATAAAATTTGTTTGTTTGTTTGTTTGTTTGTTTGTGAAATAAAATATTTGTATTTGTAACTGACATGTAAAATACTTTTACAATCACAAAAATTGTACTGTAAACATTACACATTACTTATATTTTACACTTATTATGAGTGAATAAAGTTGTTTTTTAACCTTGAGGGTAGTTGGAACTCCTCCTGAGGACAATATCATCATGTGCTTCAAGGGAATGTGACTGGGAGGCCTCTATACTAGGTGAGCTGGAGGTGGAGATGGACATTGCAACTTGACGGTGAAGAGGGCGCTTCTCTTTGCTGCCTTTATCCGGGCTGAGATCTTGGTCAAGCTGCAAATATTTCATTTAAATATTTAAGGAATTTATCTGTAACTACCTTCACGCATAGGAAAAATTATATTTACAGTGTATGTCCATTAACCCTTTCACTGTCTCTCACATAGATCAACACAGATGTAGATTAATGTCTTAATCATAGCACTCTCAAAAGTCCTGAGAAGTAAGTTTGGGCCTAAACATGAGAGAATGGGTCTGTGTGGTGGGTGTGCACATTACAAAAAAAAAAAAAAATGCTCCATGCTGTGCATGATGGGAACAGCTAACCTCTGACCTCTTGTTTGAGTTAAAAGAGCAACTTTGAGGCATTTTCTAGGGTAGTTTTCATGATTTTATTGGCTGTTTTTTGGTGCCAATTGACAGACCGGAAGACACTTGTAAAATGGAGATGATTTTGGTCAGTTTTACATCAAACATGGTCTGAAACTGGCCTCAAAGTGGCAGAAATATTGTCCAGAGGAAAGGTTTGGTCCCTCCTTGGTCTGTTTGATGGGTTTTTACCATGTCTGCTTCAATTATTGGATAGCCTAAACCATAACCAAGTACAGTGGACCCCCGGTGTTTGTCCTGCTCCAAACTCGCCCTTTTATGTAAGTGTATTTTTTTTAAATGCTTTTGTAAGTGTATTTTTGGGGGTCTAAAAGGACTAGTCTACTTTACATTATTCCTTATGGGGATAAATTCGTTTGGTAATGGCACTTGAACAGCATTCTGGAACGAAAAAATCACGAAAATCGGGGGTCCACTGTATTCTTAATTATATTTTATTACCTGAGAAATAGTAAAATATTTTTTGTGTTATGATAGATTCAAATTGGAGAAGAAATGTTATATAGAAGAGGCCTGGGGATGAGATTAATGAACAGAGAAAAGTTACTTTAGTAGCTGGAATCCATATAGTGTTTTGGACTCTGTTTTTTAATTGGAACAATTTGGGCACTGGAATTGGCCTAAAATAGACCATAAATAAGCAAAATCGCAGTTTGGTAAAGTGCTCAACAACTTCCAATTTTGCAATTGCATAATTTAATTACCAGAAGTTTTACATCAAACTTTGCATTTTTGGTGTCATTACAATAAGATAAAGATTTTCAACCATTTTAGAAATTTAAAAAAAATTAACAGCCACACTGATGGGCCTTTTATCATCCACAGGATCATACCAATCATCATGCTTCTCAGCCTACCAATAACAATTTACTTTCTAATAGGATAAAAAAGCAAAGTGAGATACTCACTCCAAGTTCTGTTACCATTTCTTCCTGACTGGCTGTTAGTTTGTTTTGTTCACAAGATACAACAGTGTAGGATTCCAAATCCACGACACCCACTTCTTCTGCAGTCTGAACTTTATCATTCTCTTCGATATCACTCTCTCCTTCTTCAGACAAGCTGCTCTCACTAACACTTTTTGTCAACAGTGCTAGAAAGAGAATATGCATTACTTGCAAAACTGCAAAAAACTAATAACAATCTAAACACATTTTAAATCAATAATGTACTGCATGTACTGTTCCTTCATGACTTGCACTGCTCTACCTACCCTTGGTGAGTTGAACTCTAAAGCTGAAGCCACCACAATCCAAACCATTCGTACTCAAACTCTTCCTACTGCCAGATACAACTTCTACCTAAATAAGCTTGCAATTTATTTATCCGGCAAATTACAAAGACTATTATAGTGGCTATTTTTATGCCTTATTACTATACTTGTTACTTAAGCATCAAATCAATCAAAGTTTTTATTTCTTTGTGTAGTATACAATGTGCAGTTTCCATGCAATAAAATATTGTTAAGCACAAAGAAAGCCACTAGCATGCATAAGCATTTCGGGCAGACTAATTCTAAAGCTTACAGACTAAATAACAAAAAAAGGCACAATACCATGACTGGAACAATACACAAATAACCCGCATACAGGAGAGACATAGGTTATGGAGTGGTAATTTTAATTATGTACTATTATAAAAGGAGAGGTAGAATTTTTTATTAATAAAATTTATAGTTTTGGAGGATGGTAAGGTACCTAGGAATTGGCAGAGAGCATGTATAGTTCCTTTGTATAAAGGCAAAGGGGACAAGAGTGTAAAAATTATAGGGGAATAAGCCTGTTGAGTATACCTGGTAAAGTGTAGAGTTATTATTGAAAGAATTAAGAGTAAGATGGAGGGCAGGATCGCAAATGAACAAGGAGGCTTTAGACAGGGTAGCGGGTGTGTAGACTAAGTGTTTACAGCGAAGCATATAGGTGAACACTATTAATATAAGGGTAAAGAGGTTTTTGTTGCATTTATAGATTTGGAAAAGGCATATGATAGGGTAGATAGAGGGGCAATGTGGCAGATCTTACAAATGTATGGAATAGGAGGAAGGTTACTGAAAGCAGTGAAGAGTTTTTACGAGGATAGTGAGGCTCAGGTTAGAGTATGTAGGAGAGACGGAGATTATTTCCTAGTAAAAGCAGGCCTTAGACAAGGATATGTGATGTCACCGTGGTTGTTCAATATATTTATAGATGGGGTTGTAAGAGAAGTGAATGCTCGGGTTTTGGCAAGAGGTGTGGGATTAAAATATAAAGAATCTAACACAATGTAGGAGTTGTCACAGTTGCTTTCTGCTCATGACACTGTGCTTTTGGGAGATTCTAAAGAGAAGTTGCAGAGGTTGGTTGATAAGCTTGGTAGGGTATGTAAAAGAAGGAAATTACAAGTGAACACAGGAAAGAGTAAGGTTATGAGGATAACAAACAATTCAGGTAATGAAAGACTGGATATCAGATTAGAGGGAGGGAGTATGGAGGAAGTGAATGTATACAGATATTTGGGGGTGGACTTGTGAGCAGATGAGTCTATGAAAGACGAGGTGAATCATAGAACTGATAAGAGGGGAAAAAGGTAAGTGGTCCACTGAGGAGTTTGTGGAAACAAAGAACGTTATCCTTGGAAGCAAAGAGGGGAATGTATGAGGCTATAGTTATACCAACCCTCTTATATGGGTGTGAAGCATGGGTGGTGAATGCTGCAACAAGGAGAAGGCTGGAGACAGTGGAGATGTTGTGTCTGAGGGCAATGTGCAGTGTGAATATAATGCAGAGAATCCGTAGTTTGGAAATTAGGAAATGTGGGGTCACTAAAAGGATTATCCAGAGGGCTGAGGAGGAAGGAGGAGTTGTTGAGGTGGTTCAGACATTTAGAGAGGAAGGAACAAAATGGAATGACTTGGAGAGTACATAAATCTGTAGTGGAAGGAAGGCGGGGTAGGGGTCGGCCTAGGAAAGGTTGGAGGGAGGGGATAAAGGAGGTTTTGTGTGCGAGGGGCTTGGACTTCAAGCAAACGTGTGTAAGCATGATAGATAGGAGCGAGTGAAGACAATGTTTTTTATGACTTGACGTGCTGTTGGAGTGTGAGCAAAGTATCTTTTATGAAGGGATTCAGGAGGTGGGAAGTACAATGCCTGCATTCTGAAGGAGGGATGTTGATGTGGCAATTTTTTTTAACTGTAGTGCAGGCATGCCTCTGGCAAGACAGCGATGGAGTGAATGAGGATAAAAGTGTTTCTTCTTTTTCGGGTCAGCCTGCCTTGGTGGGAAATGGCCGATGTGTTCATAAAAAAAAATTATAGTAGAGGTAAAAAAAAGAAAAAAAAATGGTATTTGATGGTAAACTTCAGGAAACACTGAAAATATTGAAAACTGATTTGAGCAGCAACATTTTCTCCAATCACTAGATTGTACACCTACAAGGCTTTAATACCTTGCTGGATGGAAGTTCACAACAGTAACTAAACTACATCTGCAAGTCAAGTAACATTATGAGTGAACTCCTTACTTAAAAACTTTTTTCCCTTTGCATTACTTTGGTTAATAAGTACACTGCATCATGTGCTATCCTTTTAAAAGAGGTGAAGGGTTCTTGATCCATGGATTTGGAGCTACTACCCTCCCTTGAACTAAATTTTATTACCTTCCTTCCCTAGATGCTGTATAACTCTTTCTGGATTTAGCACTTCCCCAGGACTGCATTAATGTAGTACAGTGGACCCCTGAGTTTCAGCCGTAATCTGTTCCAGGAGCTAGACCTCAACTCGAAGCGGCCGAAAGTTGAACTAATATTTCCCATAAGAAATAATGTAAATACAATTAATCCGTTCCACCCAAAAATATTCACAAAAAATTCATTTTTTAAAGAATAAATATTATAGTTTTACATACAGAAAACAATGAGAAATAAATATAAAGCACTAATTTTAATGGATAAATGAATATTTAAATCAGTTTTACCTTTATTGAAGACTCTTGTTGGTGTATGAGAGAGGCAGGAGAGTTTGTTTGGAGGCAGGACAAGATAGTCCTTCAATATGACACTAATATCAACTCTACGGTTTATTATCTATCACAATTCATCTAATATGACATAATAAACAATATTAATAACATAGAAACATGATATATACTCTAGAATGAATAAAATATGTCATATGTCTCTCTCCCTAACCGACAGTGTTGCTGTGTTGTTTGTTGTTGGGTGTATAAGGGCCACTGAAAGATAAGCTTTACATAGTGGTGGTCATGGCTGCCAGACACGGCAGTGTTGTCAGTGGCCCTATATAACTCCAACAACATTGGAGGAGTCAGTTTCGTGCTGTACTTTCCCTATCGATTAATCGCTTAACTTACTTGCTACACTGTTAATGCTACACTTTATCGCTGGCTGGTGCTATAGCCTTTATCGACTCGTGCTGCTTAAGTATCGTATATATCGTAGAATCACTGAAGAAGGCACATTCTCCCCTCTCTCTTCCTCCTCCACTTTGGTACTTTGCTACAATTTCTTTCTTCAATTCTATTGTGTTTGTCACTTTCTTTACCAAAGGGCTGCCACTATAGTTTCTTTGGGTCCATGGTGGCTTATTTCACAGTCACAATCAATAAACAAGCACTAAACAAATGAATTTATTGTGAAATGTTTGGATGAGTGCGCAGGTTAATGTTCACTCAGGGATAACCAAAGCTAGACTGGCTCACGATGCCTGCACAGGGAGGTGCGCAAGCGCGGTCAGGCGGACAGGTCTGGTATGTGGGCCGAAACTCGGGGAAACGGCTGATAGTCGGGCTAAAATTGGGCCGAAAGAAGCGACCGAAACATGAGTCGGCCGATACTCAGGGTAGCCGAAACTCAGGGTCCACTGTAGTACGAGTACACTGTAAATATAGCAAAGCTTCCCACTCATGAGCCTACCAACAGGGACCATTAAAGGCTAGAAGGCTGATCAAAGTAATTCCTGTACTTTACAACAATCTACGAGTCAAACCCTCAATGTTTCCTAGCTGCCATGACAAACATCAGCAATGGCTGCAGCTGAAATAAAACAATCCCCAACAAGTTTCCTCAGATTTACCAAAGGTAATCCATCCAATAAAAAATTGCAGGCTATCATCAAGAAACAATAACAAAAATTACATGAACTAAAATATGACTTTACCAGCATGATTTTTTTTTTTTTAACACACTGTCTCTCATTGAGGCAGGGTGACCCCAAAAAAAAAGAAACACTTTCACCATCATTCACACTATCAATGTCTTTGCAGAGGCAAGCAGATACGACAGTTTAGATGTCACCCTAAACAGCAAATATCCCAAATCCATCATTTAAAGTGCAGTCACTGTACTTCCCACCTCCAGGACTCAAGTCAGGCTCTTTTTATCCTCTCCAATAAATTGGTAAATTTTGCAACTCCCTTTCTAACAGACAAAGAATGCAAAATTAATGTTTGCCTTGTTGACACAAACAATGGTCTTTTCTGTCATGTTTAGAGACCATAACCCTCCCATAAGCTGGTCCTCTGATAATGCTTGCTTTTCCCAGAACAATGTCAAATGTTACCTTCAAAATATGCATGACTTAACTTGACCTTAACTATCTCCTAACCTCATGTGACCTAATCTTGACTATTTCCTTACATTTCTTCACATGACCCCATTTCTGATTTTCCTGTCTTTTTTCTCTCTCTCCCTCTACTTGATAATGGCCCAGGAGGGATCAAAATGTGTGGTTTTATCTTTAATTTGTTGATTCATTCTGAACTGTTCAACATGCAGTATTTTGACTTTTTTCCTCTCACTTCATAACTCACCAGGAGGGAAGTCTTCCACTGTAGACAAGCGACGAACTACTTCATGAGCACGTGCGGAGCAACCAGGATGCAACGACTGGGATGGTGATCTTCCATTAGGAGATTTAGGGGATTTGGAGACCTTACTGTTGTTGATAGTATAAGCAATCCCTGCAAATTAATGAAAACTACAGATGCAATTCTGATGAAGAATCCTCTTACAACTATTTCTACAGTTATATCTTTCTCTTATTAGGGATAGGTTAGAACAAGTGAGAAACTGACAACAAATGAAATACATTTTAAACTTTAAGGTGTACAGGTTGAGTATCCCTTATCCAAAATACTTGGGGCCAGAAGTGTCTCGGATTTCCATATTTTTCGGATTTTGGAATACAGTGGTACCTCGGTTAACGATATTTTTTCATTCCAGAATGCTGTTCAAGTGCCATTATCAAACGAATTTATCCCCATTAGGAATACTGTAAAATAGACTAGTCCTTTTAGACCCCCAAAAATACACTTACATAAGCATTTAAAAAAATAAACTTACATACCCAGCTGACTGACTATTTTTCTAACCAAGAAGATAAAACTGAGCAAGATAAGTTATCCAACGCGGTAATAATTAGCAGTGCACTCTTTCCAAGTGGCATAAACCATACCAACTGCAAAGATGCTGTTTTTCAGACCATAAAAGACCACTTAAATGTAGTAGTACCAGCATCAGAGATAACAGAATCACGATTACTTGGCACACAAGGTAGAAAAAAAAGAGTGTTTTGCTTATATTTCACACGATAGACAGTAAAACCGATCTGATTAAAACATCAATTAGTGCAAAAAAAGATCTTTATGTAAATGAGTGTCTCACAAAAAAACGTCAGAACCTCCTATACAGAGTAAGAAAGCTTAAACATGAGAATAATGACAAAATCTACCAGTGCTTCACACGGGATGGGAAAATCCTAGTTAAGAAATCAAATGTAGGCCGTGCTTACTATATCACGAATGAAAACGAACTGTCCAACTTTCTTCGAGATGCTAACCTTACAGAGACTGATCAACTTCAATGACCTAATCCTTAGTCTGCGTTAGTGCAACAGTTGTACTAGTAACTGCAACCTTACAATCTTATATTTCTCACAAAACTGATTGTATATTAATGTATTATTATTATTATTATAATCAAATAGAAGCGCTAAACCACAGGGGTTATACAGCGCTGCAGGTTATTGTAGGATGCAGGGAGAGTGGGTTGTAAGAGGGAGATGGAAGATTAGTAGGGTATGGAGTGCAGCATGACGGTGGATAGTGCAGGGATAGAAGGTAGCAAGAGATCGAGGTAGAAGGGACTGAGGGAGGTGCTTGAGGTGTAATCTTCAGAGTTTGTGTAGTAAGTCAGTTTCTGTCAAAAAGTCAACAAGAGAGTCAGGATTAAAGGAGGGTCCATCTGCAAGAAGGGAAGGTAAAGAAAGGGCCGCAGAGCGAAGACGTCGTTGGAGGTAAATTCTGCGTGCTCGTTGATAGAGTGGGCAGTCCAGCAGAATATGTCGAACAGACACTGGAACCTGACAATGCTCACAGAGAGGGGCAGGGAGCCTCTCCATGAGATACCCGTGAGTAAGACGAGTGTGGCCGATGCGAAGACGGGAGAGTGTAGTCTCCCAACCTCGACATTGGTGACAAGAAGAAGGCCAGAAACCTATAATCGGTTTAATAGAATGAAGTTTGTTATTCAGCAGGTCTTGTTGCCAACGGGTGCGAAGGTGGGTAGCAATGACCGCAAAATAGTCCGTGAAAGGAACACCTCTATATGAAACTGGAAGGTCATGTACTGCTGACCGCGCAGCAGTGTCTGCCTGTTCATTGCCCTGTACGTCAACATGACCAGGGACCCAACAAAAACAATATCTTTATGCTTGCTAAAGATACGGCGTAACCAAAGGTGGATACGAAGAACTAGGGGTGAGGTGTATCAATTTTACGGATAGCCTGTAAAGCACTAAGGGAGTCTGAAACGACCACAAATGGTGACACAGGCATAGATGCAATACGGATAAGTGCCACAAGAATGGCATACAATTCAGCCATAAATATGCTAGCAGAAGGTAATAGATGCCCTCGTACAATGCTGTCCGGAAACACTGCTGCGAATCCGACGCCGTCTGATGACTTTGAACCATCGGTGTATACTGCGATGGCATGGGAATGAGAACGGAAGTGGTCTAGAAAGAAAGAGCGAAGCCGCCGTAGGTAGTTGGGCTTTCGCAAGGTAGAGGAATAGAACAGACACGGACAGCAGGAACTTCCCAAGGGGGTAGGGGAAAGGAGATGTCACATGAACATATAGAGGTGGGAGCTGAAGGGAAGACAGGAGTGAATGTAGACGAAGAGAAAAGGGACGAAGTAAGCAGGGCGACGAACAAATAAAGAGCGCCTACTAACATCTGTAACAATCCTATACATGGAAGGATTGCGGAGGTCATGAGAGCGAACAAAATAGCGAATGCAATGTGCATCACGACGATCGGATAAAGATGGAATGTTAGCTTCACATAGAGGCTCTCAACCGGGGAAGAACGAAAGCACCAAGGCATAAGCGTAATCCCTTGTGATGGACGGGATTAAGGATGGAAAGAGTAGCAGGGGAGGCCGCAGAATATAT
>WNWK01010609.1:0-69288 GCA_009830355.1 Cherax destructor | reverse complement strand
GGACCGGTGCTGTTTCTGGTATTTGTGAACGACATGACAGAAGGAATAGACTCCGAAGTGTCCCTGTTTGCAGATGATGTGAAGTTGTTGAGAAGAATTCAATCGGACGAGGACCAGGCATAACTACAAATGGATCTGGACAGGCTGCAAGCTTGGTCCAGCAATTGGCTCCTGGAGTTCAACCCCACCAAGTGCAAAGTCATGAAGATTGGGGAAGGGCAAAGAAGACCGCAGACAGTGTATAGGCTAGGTGGCCAAAGACGGCAAACCTAGCTCAATGAAAAAGATCTTGGGGTGAGTATAATACCGGGCACATCGCCTGAGGCACACATCAACCAGATAACTGCTGCAGCATACGGGCGCCTGGCAAACCTGAGAATAACGTTCCGATACCTTAGAAAGGGGTCGTTCATGACTGTACACCGTGTACGTCAGGTCCATACTGGAGTATGCAGCATGAGTTTGGAAGCCACACCTGTTCAAGGATTCCAAGAAATTAGAGAAAGTGAAAAGGTTTGCAACAAGACTAAGTTCCAGAGGTGGAAGGACAGGAGGGTTAGGGAGACATGATAACGACATACGAGGAATTGACAAGGTGGACAGAGACAGGATGTTCCAGAGATGTGACACAGAAACAAGGGGTCACAATTGGAAGTTGAAGACTCAGATGAGTCAAAGGGATGTTAGGAAGTATTTCTTTAGTCATAGAGTTGTCAAGAAGTGGAATAATCTGACAAGTGACGTAGTTTAGGCAAGAACCATACATAGTTTCACGACGAGGTTTGATAAAGCTCGTGGAGCAATGAGAGAGAGGACCTAGTAGCGATCAATTAAGAGGAGGGGTCCAGGAGCTATGAATCGACCCCTGCAACCATAAATAGGTGAGTACACACACACACACACACACACACACACGTGGTAATGCTTTATTTACAATGAGCAAAGTCAGAGTATTTTTCTAGAATAGTTTGTAATATACCACTGTGGATTAAATACTTGCCATTTCTTGAACCTTTCTGAGTGAGTTGTCTATGAATTTGTTAATTCTGTCGCACTCCACTACATAATGACGCAACGTGTGAAAGTAGTCCATCTGGCAAAGTTTCAAAGTTTACATTTCGTTTGGTCTAAATCTAATGGTCGTAATTTAACCTGCCAAAGATACTTGTAACCCAGCCGGAGCCGTAGTGACATCCAAGAGTCTGCTTATTTTGTTGGATGTACCATTATAATAATAATAATAATAATAATAATAATAATAATAATAATATCTTTATTTACTGCAAGTACACCAACTCCGATCATTTCTGGATTGGAATTACACTCGATGGCCTCCACTCCTAAACAACAGATATTAGTGCCAGGAAAAAAAGACCCCCTCCCCATACCATCAATTCGATGATATTCTTCTTTGCAAATTTATAGGGTCTAAATCCAGCAACGAACAAAATACCTTTCATCGGTGGACTGCTTTCACAGGGACCCACATAAAGGATCACTTGGACGAAATATGAGTCCTGGGTTACAACCAATACAGATGTGACAGAGTGAACAGGCAAAAGGAGGGGGAAAGGTTGGCCTGTATATCACAGAGACACTTATATGCTCAGAACTACTAAATGCCTCAAATTATGTAGTTGAAGTTTTAGCAGTAAAGATCGAGAACCAAAATCTGGTCATCGTGGTTGTATACAAGCCCCCGGATGCAACGTCCCAGCAATTCCAGGAACAGCTTTTGAAAATTGACCTCTGTCTGGAAAATCTTCCAGCTCCTGCCCCCAACATATTGCTCCTAGGGGATTTCAACCTAAGGCACCTAAAATGGAGGAATATAGCAAATAATGTTGCAGAGATAACACCAGGAGGCAGCTCAGATGAAAACTCGCACACACACGAGCTTTTAAATCTCTGCACCAAATTCACCTTAAACCAGCAAATAATAGAGCCTACAAGACTGGAGAATACACTGGACCTCACCTTCACTAACAATGATGATCTGATACGAAATGTCACCATATCAAAAACAATATACTCAGATCACAACATAATAGAGGTTCAGACATGTATGCGGGGGACCCCAGACCGACAAAATGTGATCAGTCGCGAGGGAGCCTTCACCAAATTCAACTTCATTAACAAAGAGATAAGATATGATAAGATTTTCTTCGGATTTTTAACCCCGGAGGGTCAGCCACCCAGGATAACCCAAGAAAGTCAGTGCGTCATCGAGGACTGTCTGTCTTATTTTCATTGGGGTCCTTAATCTTGTCCCCCAGGATGCCACCCACACCAGTCGACTAACACCCAGGTACCTATTTGCTGCTAGGTGAACATGACAATAGATGTAAGGAAACAAGTCGAAATGTTTCCACCCCGCCAGGAATCGAACCCGGGCCCTCCCTGTGTGAAGCGAGAGCTTTAGCCACCAGGCCACCTGTAATATAGTAACCCCTTCCTTGATTAAATTGGTCACATGTGGTGTATAAATTTTTAGTGATGAGCTTCAGAAAATTTTCATTATTATTATTATTAATATTGTGATTATTACTATTTATGTAGATGATGCTATAAAACAATTCCACTTCATTCCCACCCTCGCATTCTGTTGTTCTCATTACTTTATGTTCCAATATTTTCTCTCTAGAATTTTTGTTAATCTGTAATATAGTGTATAAAGGTCATTTTTTTAGTGTATAAAGGTCATTTTTTTTGGGTCTGATTATTTTTCTCGTATTAGTATTCATTGTAATAATTATTGTTAGTAGAAATAAGGTTTATAGAGGCAAGTTGAGTTCTTTTGTATAAGTTTGTAAAGAGTTTGTGTACAGGGGTTGGAGTGCTCTTCAAACGAGGGAGGGAAACACGAGGGTGAGACTATAAACAAACCCTACCCTCACCCATTGATCAGCTTACACAGCTTTTCTTTTGACTGCTCATGTACTTCAATCTGCTGCTAACAAGTGAGATCATAACCTGTGTTAAGGGAGATAAGTAGAGAAGCTCAAATATTGTTAAAATGCAGTCTTTTTGTGTTATAGCCATGGGAGGAACAAGCCTCCATCCGGCATATCTTGTATCACTCTAAGAAAGAGCTATTAACTGTGTATACCTTGTAATTTGCCTTATTATGATAGCTAAATGATACCTGTATATTGTATGATTAGAGTAAATTGTAAGAATAATGATAATTTAAGGTGTAATGACTTATTTTTTATCCATGTGATCTACCACTGTACTTCTTATTTCTAACTTATAACTTCCCTAACCTATCTTTTATGCTAATACTGTTTTATTAAATATCTACTACTTATGTTTAACTATGTTTATTTCCTGTAATTTATCTATCACATGTAACTTAACCTAGCTTACCTGTGTTTTTGCTATCCTGTACCACTATTTTATTTTCCTGTCTTAATTCATACTAGCCTATGTTTCATGTTATTGTACTCATCTAGTTGTGGTTGCAGGGGTCGAGTCATAGCTCCTGGCCCCTCCTACATATATGTTCATTCTTTTGTGTCTTATAATTGTGTTAAGTTATACTGTTTGTTCACTGTATTTCAGCTGTCTTATTTTTATGTAAAATCTTGGATTATTTTTGATATGCCATTTTTTATTGTTTTCATAATTTGTTAATTATGTTCCTCATTTTTTTGTAAGATCTTTAATTTTTGTTGTAGAAGTTCTTTTGTGTATTTTGTGTCTAACCCCAGAAAAATGTTTTTTTAGGGTTTAGCAGCAACCAGGCACCCCAAAGATATGCCTCCAAAGTAGGAGAGATCCACCAGAGATACTGAGGAGAGGATAGTGCTAGAGAGACCTTGAACACTATAGTCCTGGAGGATCAGACTAGGCTTGTAATCTGGGATTTGGAAGGTCTCAGGAGCATCCCAAAGCAGGAATATATCAAGGCATTGAAGCCTCGGTATGGTAAAGCTATGAAGTTCCTTGGGAACTACGTAGAGAGGTGGTTTTGACATCAGTAAGCCTGTCCTGTTATACCAATTAAGTATTTACTGCTAGAGTTTTTCTTTTTTGTGCCAACACTTTCAGCTACATACCCTTGTAATGTGTTTATTAAATTGTAAGTGGTCTTACCTGGGTATGTTTTACTTCCCCATTTGAGCCATGTATATAAGGTCCATGTGTCAGAGACTAAATTTAATAACCTATTGATGTTATCATTTTTCTGTTGAGAGCCAAGCAAGGTGCCTACTGCTCGTGTTTTCAGGCCATTCTATCCTAAGAGCCAGTACTTATCAGAACCCCTATCTTGTTATAACTATCCTGTATTATTTATCACTGGGTTTTCTCCTGCTCTAACCCAAACCCCATGTTTTCCTCCCTATGACTATCGTTACTTTTACCCCTTCCACTATTAAAAGAGCAGGTGGTGGCAGTATTCTTACAAAAGAATAGACCGCTACCGTCTATTCTCCCATATTCTAGTAATGTTCCCTTGTTATTTGATCTCTATATTCTCATATTTTGTTGTCCACTCTGAGTTTCTACCTGAGGGAACAGACAATATGGCTTCGTCTGGTGTTCTGTCGACCCCAGGGTGGGGCTGGGGTGGTTGCTGCATATCACACCGGGGCATAAAGTGGAACCAAGTAAAGCAAGTTCTACTAAATGATATAAACTGGGAAGATAGCCTAAGCAGTACAGATCCCAACCTATGTCTAGAACAGATTAACTCTGTGGCACTCGAGGTATGTTCAACGCATATTTGTTTAAGAAAAAGGAGATGTAAAATAGGGAATACGTAGGGAGACACTGATCAGAGAAATAGCAAACATCGAACTAAAGCTAAAGGAATCTTACAGGAAGAACTAAAAGCCATACTAATTATAGGAAAATTATAAAAAAAATTCCACAGACGCTGTGAGTGAAGAAATGCGAAAGGAATAATTTTTTACAGTTTTCCCGGTAATACTATCGCGTACACATTTTCTCTGGTGTTGCACTAGAGAAAACGGAATTCTTTCCATCACTCCGACATGCCGCCTGGCAACAACATATCATATTTAAGAACATAAGAAAGAAGGAGCACTGCAGCAGGCCTACTGACCCATATGAGGCAGGTCCAATTCTCCCACCGGCTTAAGCCAATGCCTTAACTTAGTCAGGTCAGTCACATTCACTTAAGGAAGGAGCACGGCATCTGACCTAGTAGCACAAGTTAGTCAGGTCTAACTCACACTCACTCATGTATTTATCTAACCTATTTTTAAAGCTACACAACGTCTTAGCTTCTATGACGGTACTCGGGAGTTTGTACCACTCATCCACAACTCTATTACCAAACCAGTGCTTTCCTATATGCTTCCTGAATCTGAATTTTTCCAACTTAAAACCATTGCTGTGAGTCGTGTCTATGCTAGACATTTTTAGCACGCTATTTGCATCCCCTTTATTAATTCCTGTTTTCCATTTATACATCTCAATTATATCCTCCCTAATTCTATGCTTTTCTAGAGAATGCAGATTCAGGATCCTCAGTCTATCCTCATAGGGAAGATTTCTGATACATGGGATCAGCTTTGTCATCCTCCTTTGCACGTTTTCCAGTGCATTTATATCCATTCTGTAATACGGTGACCAAAACTGTTCAGCATAATCTAAATGAGGCCTAACCAAGGATATATAGAGTTGAAGAACAACCTGATGACTTCTATTATTTATACTTCTTGATATGAAGCCAAGGATTCTGTTAGCTTTATTGCAAACATTTATGCACTGTTGTCTTGGTTTCAGGTTACTGCTAACCAGAACTCCTAAATCCTTTTCGTAATTCGTAATATTAAGATCTACATTATTTAGTTTATATGTGGCATGGTTATTTTCCTGTCCAACATTTAAAACTTTGCATTTGTCTATATTAAACTGCATCTGCTACTTCTCCAACCATTGCATCAGTCTATTTAAATCATCCTGGAGTGCTCTAATGTCCTCATTAGAATGAAATGGATGACCTATTTTGGTGTCATCAACAAATTTGCTTATGTCGCTAATTATTTCCGCATTTATGTCGTTTATGTAAATTATGAACAACTAGGAGCCCAACACTGACCCCTGTGGAACACCGTTTGTGACGTTCCCCCATTCTGATTTCTCCCCATTTATGCAAACTCTGCTGCCTATTTGTCAGCCATGCCTCTACGCAGGAAAAAAAATTTCTCCTATTCCTTGTCCCTTAAGTTTCCTCAATAGCCTCTGATGTGGAACTCTATCGAAAGCCTTACTAAAGTCCATATACACAATATCATATTCAATAACATGATCTTTATTTTTTTTTTATTTACACATCGGCCGATTCCCACAAAGGCAGGTTGGCCCGAAAAAGAGTGCAGATTAAAAACCATTTGTATCCATTCACACCTATCAAATACGCTCACGCATGCTTGCTGGAAATCCAAGCCCCTCACACACAAAACCTCTTTTACCCCCTCCCTCTAACTTTTCCTAGGCCGACCCCTACCCTGCCTTCCCTCCACTAGAGATTTATACATTCTCGAAGTCATTCTGTTTCGTTCCATTCTCTCTACATGTCTGAACCACCTCAACAACCCCTTCTCAGCTCTCTGGATAATAGTTTTGGTAATCCCGCACCTCCTCCTAATTTCCAAACTCTGAATTCTCTGCATTATATTCACACCACTCATTGACCTCAAACATGACATCTCCACCGCCTTCAGCCTTCTCCTCGTTGTAACATTCATCACCCATGCTTCACACCCATATAAGAGTGTTGGTATAACTATACTCTCATACATTCCCCTCATTACTTCCATGGACAAAGTTCTTTGTCTCCACAGACCCCGAAGTGCACCACTCACCCTTTTCCCCTCATCAATTCTATGATTCACCTCATCCTTCATAGACCCATCTGCTGACATGTCCACTCCCAAACGTCTGAATACATTCACTTCCTCCATACTCTCTCCCTCCAATCTGATATCCAATCTTTCGTCACCTAATCTTTTTGTTATCCTCATCACCTTACTCTTTCCTATATTCACTTTCAATTTTCTTCTTTACCCTACCAAATTCATCCACCAACCTCTGCAACTTCTCTTCAGAATCTCCCAAAAGCACAGTGTCATCAGCAAAAAGCAACTGTGAGAACTCCCACTTTGTATTAGATTCTTTGTCTTTTAACCCCACACCTCTTGCATTCACTTCTCTTACAACCCCACACCTCTTGCATTCACTTCTCATACAACCCCACACCTCTTGCATTCACTTCTCTTACAACCCCATCTATAAATATATTGAACAACCACGGTGACATCACACATCCTTGTCTAAGGCCCACTTTTACTGGGAAATAGTCCCCTCCCTCCTACACACACTAACCTGAGCCTCACTATCCTCATAAAAACTCTTCACTGCTTTCAGTAACCTACCTCCTATTCCATACACCTGCAACATCTGCCACATTGCCCCCCTATCCACCCTATCATACGCCTTTTCCAAATCCATAAATGCCACAAAAACCTCTTTACCCTTTTCCAAATACTGTTCACCTATATGTTTCACTGTAAACACTTGGTCTACACACCCCCTACCTTTCCTAAAGCCCCCTTGTTCATCTGCTATCCTGCTTTCTGTCTTACTCTTAATTCTTTTAATAATAACTCTACCATACACTTTACCTGGTATACTTAACAGACTCATTCCCCTATAATTTTTGCACTCTCATTTGTACCATGATTTACCTCCTCAAACACCTTAGTGAAAAAAGTTAGTAAATTCGTAAGACAGGAACGCCCCTTTGTAAAACCGTGTAGAGATTTATTAATCAATTTATGCCTTTCAAGATGGCTATGAATTGCCTCGGAAATTATTGATTCCATAAATTTTCCAATTATGCAGGTAAGGCTTATTGGTCTATAGTTCGAAGCTAAGGACCTGTCACCTGCCTTGTAAATAGGCATTACATTTGTCATTTTCCACTTGTCTAGTACTATGCCAGTTTGAAGTGATATATTGAAAAGATTAGCCAAAGGTATACTAAGTTCCTCTTTACATTCCTTTAAAACCCTTGCAAACAGTTCAACAGGGCCTGATGAACTGTGTAGTAGGAACTAAAACAATTTGCCACTTTAGTTGTTTCGCGGCATACCACGGATCTATCAACAGGTTTATGGCTATAACCCATCTGTTTTAGTTGTTCCCAGAGCTTTCTAGTACTCTTCGATTTTTGAGCAATAGTGCCTTGTCTTTGCTCTTTTTATAAGCCTCTGTACTCTGTTCCTCACCGTTTTAACTTCATTTAGTGCTGCAATATCCTGTCTGTTTGCCTTAAATCTTTTTACCAATTGGTCTCTAAATTTCATATTATCCAGTATCTTAGTAGTCATCCAGAGTTCAGTTCTCTGTTTAATCCTATGAGCACTCATATAGTAAGTCAGTTTCCAGTTAGTATTCATTCACAAGGTGTGAATGAGCACTCCATTATAGTTGTCTAATAGAGGAGTACATAGTTCATACATTCATACACGTAGTGAATACTTAGTTACACATTATGTAACTAACACCTGTGGCACCACACAAATGGCATGCTAGTCCATAGGAGCATGGGGCACTCAAGCACCTATGTGGACTAGCAAAATATGCCTCTATACCATAAGCTGATAGAGGCGAAAGACTGAGTTTTCAGGCAAGGAAGACGGGGAGCTAACGAGGGTAGAGGAGGCCTATGAGGGCCACTTTAAACGGAAAACTATTTCTAGTGTTTCAGTAGGTTTATCACAATTCACGACTCACACAAGAGTTCTTACAACATTGTAATTGTAATTCATTGGTATTAGTTTTTATGATATTTTGTCAGTCAAGTGACATGGGTTGGCAGCATATTAGTAGGTCTAGATCCCCCCACTCATGTACACTCCCCTCAACCACTCAGCCAAGACTGTGTGCAAGGGAGACTATGCCCATGTTAGCACTCAATTACTCTGGTTTCACTGTTAGGGTAGACTGTGATAGATTGTTCCACATTTCTCGAGCATCAGAGATCATGTTCCATCTTCTATGGTGAATTCCATAGTATTAGTAAGTCTGCTTAGGCCCTGCATATAAGTACAGTTACAAAAGTTGATATGACTACAATTTTCATAATGTCATATGTGTGAGTTTCTTAGGATAGCCTAGGAAAGTCGAGTACAGTGACTTATCGCCTCTCTGGTCCTACTGGTAAGAACCAGTGCAACTGTCATGGAGAAGGATAGGTAAATATGTGGTTAGTAAGTAAATATGAAGAGACCTGTGTAGAATCCTTTCTCTGCTGGCACTTCTGGAACATTCTTTGATGTATGTTAGTATATGTTAACAACTACGGAATCTGAATAATTTTACAATGTTACATAAAGCTTGAGTTTGGGGGTCTATTAACCACTTAGGTAAAATGATTCCATATGGCAATAGATCAGTTGATATCGATTAGATGCAGCTTTGGGCTGACTACTTCGTTTCCTCAATATTCTGTATTTTGTTTTCTGTAAATCTCTGAAGTCCTCCACCTCCCCTTACCCCAGAAAGGTGTGAGGGAACGAGGAAGATAGGTGTGTGGGTCAGGTGTGTGGGTCGGGTGTGTGAGTCAGGTGTGTGGGTCAGGTGTGTGGGTCAGATGTGTGGGTCAGGTGTGTGAGTCAGGTGTGTGGGTCAGGTGTGTGGGTCGGTGACAGATCTCACTCTGTGTCATGGGCTACCATTGATACCTTCTGCCTTGCCTCAGAGAATTTTTATTCCAATCTGTTGCTGTCTTGCAACATTGCATAACTCCTGACGATGCAAGAGAATACAAAAGATCTAAAGCTAAAGATTCCCATCCTCATGTGGAATATTCTGCATATACAGAAACATAACTCTTAAAAACCTCAAAATTAATTTCTAAGGAAAACGTAATATAAAACGAGGAAAAAATTTGATCCAAGGAAATGGAGTGAAAATGAACTCTTGGGGAAATGAATCCAATATTTTATCCATTGAGTTATAAATCTTGGAAAAATTCTAACTATGGGAAACCACTCCCCTATTAGCCACTCAAAAAAATGCATATTCGTCAGTTATTTGCCATACTGCCTAAAAGTCTACTACTAAAGCTTCTCCATACTCAATATGTGGGCGATAGCCTCTCCATACCCTGTGTGTGGGTGACAGCCTCTCCATACCCAATATGTGAATGATAGCCTCTCCATACCCTGTGTGTGGGTGATAGCCTTTCCATACCCTGTGTGTGGGTGATAGCCTTTCCATACCCTGTGTGTGGGTGACAGCCTCTCCATACATAGTGTGTAGGTATTACCTCTCCATACCCAGTGTGTAGGTATTACCTCTCCATACCCAGTGTGTAGGTATTTCCTCTCCATACCCAGTGTGTGGGTGGTAGCTTCTCCATACCCAGTGTCTGGGTGCTGCCTCTCCATACCCAGTGTGTGGGTGACAGCCTCTCCATACCCAGTGTGTGGGTGATTGCCTCTCCTTACCCAGTGTGTGAGTGGGAGCTTCTCCATACCTACTGTGTGGTTGATAACCTCTCCATGTGAGTAGTAGAATACTTGTGCCTCATACCAGTAACCCATATAGGTGAACCACTGACTGTTATGTGAGTCACTGCTGTGACGTAATGAGCCTCTTTGAATGCCTTGCGTGCCCTCGGGCACTGCCCTCAGTTCAAGACGGGATATAGAAAGGACAGGTCAGGCTCTTGAGTGCTTTCCCTTATCATCTTTAATCTATGCTATCAAGACATCCAAGTGTGTTTATTACCCAAATCCATCACTGAACCCCCACGACATCCATTCCAACTGTGTGAGTGATATCTACTCCATACAAACTGTATGGGTGGGAGCCTCTCCATACCAATTGTGTGGGTGATATGCACCCCATACCCAATGAATGGGTTGGAGCCTCTCTACATACTGTGAGGACGGAAGCCACTCCATACCTACTTTGAGGGTGGGAGTCTCTCCATACCTACTGTGAGGATTGGAGCCTTTCCATACCTACAGTGTGAGTGGGAGCCACTCCATACCTACTGTGAGGGTGGGAGCCACCCCATACCTACTGTGTGGGTGGGAGCCTCTCCTTACATAATGTGAGGATGGAAGCCTCTCCACACCTACTGTGCTCCATACCCAGGGTGTGGGTAGGAGCCTCTCCATACCTACGGTGTGGGTAGGAGCCTCTTCATAACTATCCAGTAAGTGGTAGATGAGAAGGACATCTATGATATGTTTGATTATCTTTATTGTCTAAACGTTTAGCCTACTCAGTAGTCTTCTTCAGTCGTATACAGGACTTAGATATTATGAATAGCAGAAGCAGAGGAGAGGTGAACATTAGGTGATCAGTCCTCATCCTTGATAACTGTCTGCTGCTAACTACAATATTACGTTTTTCTTTGTATTCAACTGAAGAAGAATGTTGAGCAGACAAACGTTTTGACTATGACGATACCCAAGTGGTACACATCAGTCTTTTCTACTTGTCAGTATTGTCGTCGCCCCATCCATACCCATTCTGTGGGTGATAGTCGCCCCATACACACCCATTCTGTGGGTGATAGTCGCCCCATCCATACCCATTCTGTGGGTGATATTCACCCCATCCATACCATCCTGTATGTAGTATTCACCCCATTCATACCATCATGTGAGTAGTATTCACCCCATCTATACCATCATGTAGGTAGTATTCACCCCATCTATACCATCATGTAGGTAGTATTCACCCCATCTATACCATCCTGTGGGTGGTTTATAATCCAACATAAACGTAACAAATAATCGTCATAATTTGTAAGTCGTGAACTTAAGAGTAATTGACATTCCCCGCACAGTGAGTACCCTCACTGGTGCTCTGTGTCCATCAACCTCTGCACTCGTTGACGGTCTACATGCTAGTTATACTCACTGCAGGCTGCCTCACTATATATGCAAGACTTACTTTAAAATAAGAATAGGTTAGAGTGAAGCACATACACCCTACTGTGAGAAACCCACACTAAACAGCATCATACACAGCGGCAGTGATGGCACCAGACTGTCACAAGGCCAGCGAGGAGCCTCGCTGCCAGACAACCCTTGCCACCCGCGACTCCACTTTTACCCACCACTATTCAAGAACGTTCTGATTTTAGCGTTTCCCTTTTTCTCTCGGCCACATCGTTGCTGTATGTATATAGGTTTCCTTTATTTCTAAATATATTCAATATATACAGTGGGTATATTTGATCCAATAATGTTGGCTTATCCTCTCCTTCACTGGATCGAACCTGATTGTCTCCCATTCTCCATGTGCTGTATAGCACCTACTTGTTTAGGATGAAAGAATGGAGAAGTGAGGGTCGTTCCAGTATTGGTTGGATGTAGGAAGTACAGGTGGTTCTGATTCTCAGAGCTTGACCGTGTGAGTGTTTTAGGAGTGAATGAAGACGATTTTTTTATGGTTTGACACTTGAAGGGATTCTGAGAAACCGGTTAGCCATACTTAAGTCCTGGAGGTGAGAAGGGCAGTGCCCGCACTCTGATGGAAGGGTGGGGATGTTGCAGTTTAGATGGTCGTTTGAATTGCGATGTCTACGTACTTCTAGCTAGGCAGCTATTGAATGAGTGACGGTGAATGTGGTTTCACTTTTGGTCATCCCTACCTCGGTGGGAGACGGCCTGTGTGCTGCAGAAATTTTAAGGTAAAAATAAACTGTTTTATATTGTCGTAGTTTGTTACGCATAAAAGTGGCTGCTATTATTGCTTGTCATTGTTTGTGAGGGACATACAGTAGCATAGCTTGTCATTGTTTGTGAGGGACATACAGTAGCATAGCTTGTCATTGTTTGTGAGGGACATACAGTAGCATAGCTTGTCATTGTTTGTGAGGGACATACAGTAGCATAGCTTATCATTGTTTGTGAGGACATACAGTAGCATAGCTTATCATTGTTTGTGAGGGACATACAGTAGCATAGCTTGTCATTGTTTGTGAGGGACATACAGTAGCATAGCTTGTCATTGTTTGTGAGGGACATACAGTAGCATAGCTTGTCATTGTTTGTGAGGGACATACAGTAGCATAGCTTGTCATTGTTTGTGAGGGACATACAGTAGCATAGCTTATCATTGTTTGTGAGGGACATACAGTAGCATAGCTTATCATTGTTTGTGAGGGACATACAGTAGCATAGCTTGTCATTGTTTGTGAGGGACATACAGTAGCATAGCTTGTGGCTCTCCACGCTGAGATAACCTCAAGGACACTCTCTTAACACTGTGATGTTGTTGATTTATTAAACATAGTTTCAGAAACCCTAATTAACATATGTCTGCATGTTGTTGTTTTTTGATGTGTCAAGAGGGAAAAACTCAGATACTGACCAACTCCTCAGGAATGACCAAGAAATGTACAGATATTTCTTTTGCCAAAAGTTTAATAGAGTACCATTAAACTCCTTAGGTGACCAGTGATTTCACTCCTGGTAATTTAATTGTCAGCAATTCCATTCCCGGTAACCTGGTTACCAGTTATTTGACTTCCTAACTGTTCCACACTCAGTAATTTCACTCTATAAAAAATTATATTAAAACAAAGTATATTTACCTATGAAAACACGTAGTAATAACTACAGAATTCCTCTTGTGCTCGGATTCAAATATCCAGGCACTTGTGTATATTAATAGGATATATATATATATATATGTCGTGCCGATTAGGTAAAACTGGTCAATTAGCAAGAACTCATCTAAAACTAAGACATTTCTAAAAAAAATTCTTATACGTTTAAAGATATATTTTTTTTTCATTTATGTTAATGTAAAAATTTATAACTTTGTACCAAGAAAAACTTTGAAAACCTACCTAACCTTATTACAACAAGCGCAATTTAATTTAGCCTAACCCAACTAAATATATTTTAGATACTTTTACAATAATTTAATAATAAACAAACACAATGAAATATATTTTTTTCGTTAGGTTCAGAATGATTTTTGCGAAATTATTGCATACACAAATTTTCGCTTGTCTTATATGGCAAGAAGAGCATTGCAATTTAAGCCAAAATCGCAAGTTTTACCTAATCGGCACGACATATATATATATATATATATATATATATATATATATATATATATATATATATATATATATATATAAACACTGGCTGGACGCCAAGGTATTGGTCCAGTGTGGTACGATCGGTAAAGCACTGCGAATCTTGTTGCAAGGTTCGTAGGTTCGAGTCTCCTTCGGCCAGAGAACAGTGTTTGTGAATATTTCTCCTGCTCTTGCGAATTCCTAGCTAATCTTCTAATTTAAAAAAAAAAAATGTTTCAATGGTCTTAAGAAACACAAAATCATGTATTTTTTTTCTGAAAGGAAATGAGAAATATTGAAAATTCTCATTTTTTTTTTTTACAGTAATTTAATTTTCAAGAGTTTAATGAACCCTTAATACTGTACGACTTACTGCCAGCGTCGGCACACTGTAAGCTACGGAGTTCTTGTCTTCTCCTAACTTCCTCCAAGGTTTCGAGCATTAGTGGTGTGCGGACGTGTTGGTGAGCACCTGGCGGCAGTTGTCGGCAACTTTATTTTCTGCAAGATGGCGGACGGATATCGGCAGAGAGTGAACACAGTCTGTATTGACCTAGTTCAAGGAGCGATATATCCGACAAACGCTGAAGTGTTGCTGCCAGCCATTCTACGTGACACTTATGGAGTATCGCATGTAGATTTATACGGCATATCGCTGAATGGAGCGAAGATGATCTTCGTTAAATTCGCCAGTACTGAGGCGTATCAACGAGTGGTCAACGCATACCAGGACCGCAAGATGTTGGTAAATACTGGAGTGGAGATATGCCTTAAAGATGTATCAGCTGTCTACAAATGGATCAAGGTATTTAATGTTCCCTTTGAAGCGGGACAGGAGGATATTAGGGACGTCTTCCTACAGTTTGGTGTCGTTCTTGCTGTGAACATAGGCAGATGGGCGCAGGGGCTGTATGCAGGTTTATTGGAGGGCTCATACTCAGTCAAAATGACGTTGAGAAAGCCAATACCATCATATGTTATGATGGATTGTTTTCGCACACAGGTTTATGTGTCATATCAAGGACAGGTGAGGATGTGTAGATTATGTGACCAGCCGGGACACTTTGCGGCTGATTGTGTGAAGAGACGAGAGGATCGACGAGGAGGAGACGAGGAGTATACTCGTCTTTTGGAGGTGAGGAGAAGGGAGATGGACGTGGCTGATGCTGACAAGGAACATGTGGAGGAGGTGGGGCAGGTGAGGTCCCAATGGAGTGTTGAAGTGGAACAGGCAGAAGCGGCGGCGCTGAGGACAATGGCGGGAACTGTGTTGGAGGAACAGCAGCAGGTTTTGGAGAGCAACCAGTCGCAGGAGGTGGGACAAAGTGTGTTGAGGAAGGAGGATATTCTGAAGAATTTGGATGAGATCCTTGGAGGTGAAGGAATGGAGTTAGGGCAGGATGATAGTTTGAGGTGTCGGGAGGAACAGTTAGAGACGCCTATGGGGCAGTCTTTGAGTAGTGATGAGACTGGTGGAATGGTGCAGGTAGAGGTGGAGGTTCATCGACAGCAGGAGGAGACAGAGGTGGAGGTTGACAAGGGGGAGTCGATAAAGAGGTCGGGAGAGGAGGCGGAAAATGATATCCTTACTTCTGGTCAGCGGCTGGGGAAGAAGGCATAGACAGATGTGGTGCGGGGCGGCCAACTTAGTGTAAGGGGGACAGGAGGTTCCCGTGTAAATAAGGAAGGGGTAGGTGAGCAAAGGAGTAGTACTGGTGTAGGACTGAATGGTAGGACTGAGAAGAAGCAAGCGAAACAGAAGGGGAAGCCTATGCCGTTACTTTCCGGTGTCTGAGTATGAATGTGAATGGCCTCAGAAATGAGGACAAGCGTAAATGGGTTGAGGTAACGTTGCGTAGATTTCGGATAGATGTGTTTTTTTCAGGAGCATAATTTCAGGTGTGGGGATGAGTTAGTTTTGAAGGGGTATCAATTGTTTGTGGGTGGTTCGGCAAACTTCAAGGGGGGTGTTGGGGTGGGTGTGAGGGAAGGTAGTCCTTTTAGTTTGGGGTCGTGGGAGGAAGGGGGAGGGGGGAGGGTGGTGAGGGTAGATGGTAGGTGGGGTGAGGTGGATATTAGTTTCATTGGTGTTTATGTGCCGGCGGTACCGATTTTGAAGGTAAAGGAGGATTTTGTGCATACGGAATTGATATACGCCTTCCGGGGTTTGCCTCAAGTAGCCATACTAGGGGGTGATTGGAATAGCATTATTCGAGTGAAAGATGTAGAGCCGCGGGGATCGGGACAGGTGTTGAAGGTCTTCAGGGAGGTGTTGTGTGCAGTGGGTGTGGTGGATGTAGTGGGTAGCGGGAGTGAGCTGGTGGAGTTTATGTTTTGTAGGGGGCAATATGCTGCTCATTTAGATAGGATATATGTGTCCAGGGTGATAGTGTTGGAGAAGGTGGAGTGTATAGATGTCGGGTTTTCTGACCATAAGAGTGTGTTGGTGCAACTGGGGTGGGATGGGGTGGTAAGAGTCAATAAAAATTTTTGGAAGTTGAATGTGGGGGTGCTAAATCGTATGGGGGGGAGGTGGATTTTAAAGGGTGGTGGAAGGGGTTGTGGGGGGGGTAGAGGGATTGACGGGGTAGCAAAGTGGTGGAACAAATGTGGGAAAATTGCTATTAAGGATTTTTTTGAAAAGGTGAGTATGGAAGATACGAGATATAGGTTTTTGTATCAACGGTATTTAGAGGGTTTATTGAGGGGTGGTGGGGGGAGACAAGATGAGTGTTTGGAGGGTGTTAAAGGGGCCTTGCGGGAAATACAGAATGAACGGTTTCAGGCATTGTGGGTAAGGAGCGGAATGGAGGAGGTGTTGTGGGGCGATAAGGCGTCGGTGGTAGTGTTGCGACATTTTAGAAGGAGGAAGGAGAGCATGACGATATCATCATTATTAGTGGAGGAGGGTATGGGGGGGTATGAGGTTGGTCAGGTCTTAAGGACGACAGAGGGTATGAGTGGGTATGCGGAGTTGTGGTTTGGGGCAAAGTTTAGAGATTCGGGACCGGACGGTGGGGAGTGTGATAGGGGTCTGGGTAGTATTGAGGAGAGAGTAAGCATTGAGGAGAGGAGGGCGTTAGAGGGAGAAATAAAGGAGGACGAGATTTGGGAGGCGGTGAAGGGGCTACATATGGGCAAGACACCTGGAATAGATGGCTTGCCTGGGGAAGTGTATGTAATGTACTAGAATGTGTTGCATGGGATGTTGGTACGAATGTTTAATGACATGAGAGTGGGGGGGTCCTAGAGGAGTCAGTGAGGACGGGGGTAGTGGTGTTGGTGCCGAAACGAGAGGGACCGAAAGGTTTCCAGGATTATAGACTGATTGCATTAATGTGTACTGACTACAAGATTTTTGCGAAAATCCTGGCAAATAGGCTTAAAAAGGGTATGAGAGGTTGGTTAAATGAGGGGCAATATGGGATACCGGGGAGGAGTATGAGACAGGGGCATAGGAGAATTAATGGTTTTATAGAGGGGTCCAGTGAGGGGGGAGTGTTGGGATTGGATTGGGCAATGGCATATGATAGGGTGCATAGAGATGTGTTATATGATATTATGAGGAGACAAGGTTTTGAGGAGGAAATAGTAGGATGGATCAAAACGTTATATGCAGGGGCAATTTTGAAAGTGCAAATTAATGGTAGGGTTGGTTGGGCGGTTGAGATGGAGAGAGGTTTGAGACAAGGGTGTCCTCTATCTCAAATCCTTTTTGCTTGCTTACAGGACCCCTTTTACAGTATGGTGGATAGGGAGGAACTGGGGGGAGGGGGAGAGGATTAGGGCGGACATAGTAGGTTACGTGGATGATACCACTTTATTGGTGGAATCTTGTAAGTGTTTAGGGTGGATTGGTGGGTTGGTGGAGAGTTTTGGTTCAGCTACGGGTATGAGGGTTAACAGGAGTAAATCACATCTGCTGGAGGTGGGGAGATGGAGAGGTGGGGCGTTGGGGGAAAGGGAGGGGTGGTCTTGTGTGGAGGAGTTAAAAGTGTGTGGGATAGTGTTTTGTGGTAATCTTGTAAGGGCGAGAGAGGTGAATTCACATTAGGTGGTGGATAAGGCATTGGGCAGGATGAGGGGATGGGGGTGGGGGAGGTAACTTTGTTGCAAAGGGTTGTTGTGGTAAACGTGTTAGTTTATAGCAAGTTGTGGTTTCGGGCTGCAGTTTTTCCCCTGTTGGAGGGTGACATTCGTAGGCTGATAAAAGGAGTGCTTGGTTTTGTGTGGGGAAGGGGTAGGCACTGGCTTAGTAGGGAGGTGGTGGAGACTAGGATGAAATGGGGGGTTTGGGTTTGGTTCCATTGCAGAGGAGGCTTCGCAGTGTATTTTTGAAACAGGAATTTCAGTTCATGGGTGGGATGGGGGGTAGGCGAATAGGGGGGGTTATGAGGGAGGCGAGGAAGTGGTGGGGTGGTAAGAAGTTGGTGGAATGTGAGGCGGTTCTTCTTCGGTTCCTTTTAGTGGTCCAGGATCCGGCGAAGGTTAGGGTGAGTAGGTTGGATAGGGTTGGGGAAAGGGAGGTAGTTGTGCAGGGTGAGGCCAGTTATCCTATATATGAATGGAAGAGTATCTGGGTATGGTTACGGAAAGTAAAGGTTAGGCCGCGGGTTAGAGAAATAGGATTCAGGTTCTTGCATGGGATTTTAGCTTCGAGAGGTCAGCTTTTTGTGATGGGTTTGTTGGGGAATGGGGCGTGTGGTAGGTGTGGGGAGTGGGAAACGGAGTTTCATGTGGTGTATTTTTGCGAGGGTATGGAGTGTGTGAGGGAATGGTAGGTTGAATGTTAGTGATAGGTTAGTGGTTGGGTGTGTTGGATGCAAGGTTGGGGGGGGGTCCCTGGTTCTGTTTTCGGTTGCTTTTTTGAGAGTGTACTTGTGTGAAACTTACATAGGAGGGGGCTTTTGTGAAGGCTTCAACTAAAACGAGGCATAGACATGTTGTACATTGTTGGTGGTTGATTGATGTATTAATGACCTTTTGTGTAATGGGCACTGGTGCCCTTTATGTGGTTACATATGACAAGGTGTGACAGTAGGGTATGTAAGCATGTATGGTTGAGGGGTTCATTGGGTTCATGTGAGTTTTCGTGAGTTGTCTGGTTGGAGGTGTCTGTGTCACTCCTTATTTTTGTATAATGTTATGTTTTGTTGTGTGAAGTATGACAAGTTTTGAGATAACTCAGGTATCTTGTTCTTGTGTGTGTTTGTGTGGAACTTTTTGATTTGGTGCCATATATGCAAAGTTATCTTCCGTGTTGTACATGGGGTTATAAGTAACTTGTAAAAAAAAAAGAAGTTACATGTCATAGCAATTTTTTTAAGTATAGGTATTGCATTTTATTGTTATTGTTTAAACTGTGCATTAATATGTATGATGTATTACTGTTTTATAAATTTTGGTAAATAAGGCATATATGTTGTGATGTGTTGGTGAGAGGTTGGTATGGAAATGTGGGGTTAGGAAGTTTGTCGGGTTTTATTTTTACCTCAAGTATATGGTATGTTATGGGTCCTGTGGGCCTTTAATTTATGTGTATTGTACATATGGTTAATTAAAAAACAAAAGAAGTGTAAATTGGATAAGGGGATTAGTCAGTTTTATTACTGGATATGTACTATAGAGCTAGTGGTGAGGTGTTAGGTCAGGGTGTTGATGGTGGGGGAGCTTTATCCCAAGGTGTCTCCTGTTGGAGGACTCAGAGTTTGTGTAATAATTTATGTGAATAAAGAGTGTGTATACTTAATATACTTTAAGATGTTAGGGGTTCTAGGAGACCTTGATGGGCGGGTTAAGGTTTCGTTAGGTCTACTTATTACACTGTAGGTTTTCTCAATTTTGTAAGGTTTAAGGTGGTTAAAGGAGAGTATTCTTTTTATGTTGTATATATTTATGTTGTTTGGTAACAAGGGTGTATTGTTTTGACTATGTATGGAGGTTTTCTTTCTATGTGAATGTAATAATGGATTTTAAATAAAAAAAAAAAATTCAACTATGATTTAACTATTGCTAGGTGAAGGTTCGTGGACCAGCTGACAAGTGCAGGTGACCACTGCTAAATTTCATACAGACCATTCCCAAAATTAAGTTTTGTGAGATGATTTTAGAAAGAACTTTTTGATCGGCTTCAAAATTATCTTTCTAATAGAATGTGAATGTGTCATCTAATCTCGAAATTGTATAACATTATTTAACATTATTGCATTAATTTAACTAGATTCTGGCGAGAGGCTCTTGGACCAAATCTGAATGCTTCCCCATTCCACATATACTATACTGGTTTTTCACTTTTCTCTCATTAAAATAATGATTCAATCATTTTGAAAAATGGGTGAATCACTTTACCAATTTATGATGTGTAGGCGCAAGTTTTATTAGATTCTGTCATAGAACTGGTGAATGCCTCTTCTGACGGATTTAAAATTTTAGAGTTGATGTGTTTTCCTCAAATGAAGCTTTATCTTGATTTTGGATTTTGTAAGTTTTAATGTGCCATTTTTTATTAAGCAAATCGATTTTTGTGAAATCCCTGGAGAATGTCTCTTGTGATCAGAAGTCACAGTGTTTGACTTTATTGCATTATCATAAATCTTCATAATGTACTTTTATGTACACACATCTGTGTGTGCTGAAGAACATTGTAAAAAGATGGTACTTACTTTTATACGCAGGGTTTGACAAGGTTACTTAATTACTTGCTTTAATTCATACTTGCTCACTTTAATCCTAAATGCTGGTCACTCTTAGAGAAAACTTTAAATTGATTTACACTGTCTTGATCCCAAATTCCCTATTTTCATGGAAGAGACTAGGAATACTGAAATACTTGTTTTCGTGAGGGAGTTTCGGAGTGCATCAACCAATTGGCTTTACCCCTCAACGCTGAGCGACTTTCATGTTTATTGGGCTTGTGTATCTCACAATATTGATCTCAGAGATAAAGATTATGCCTCTTCAGCTTGACTTTAAAGCTGATGTTTCTTGTTAAAACATCAGTTTTAAAACCATTTGTATTGACGAAATTGGGATGTTGGTGGCCATTTGATAACTTGTGAATACATCTTCTTCGCTTCAAATTGTCGACGCTAATATTTAACTGTATTTGAAACATGCAACACTATACACTATTCCTTTAGCGAACATTGACGTACAGGGGGCTGGGCTTATAAAATATGGAGATAATACTATCGGTTCTCGAAGCAACCGAATAACATCTAGTTTATTAGTGTACTTATGTAATTGTACGTACCAAATATAATGCACTATGTAAGTGATCCTAACTTACTGTGTCTTAATGTGATTGTACCGTTTACAGTGCACTCATGTAAATATTCGTGAATTTGGAGGGTCACCTCATTATTAAGGCTTCCAACCCCTCACTTCTACCTAAGGAAAATAACTAAAACTATCCATATAAATCCTTAGATTGGTAATTCAAATGAACCAATTCAACAAGGTTAGGTTAAACTGCTGGTTATTTGTGATACTACATTAAAACCAATCATGTAAAACACATGTATAATATTAGTTAACTTTTGTCATGTGGAATCGAATCTCAAGGTCATCCTCTGTGTTTCTATTTTTAGCTTTTAAAGAGGGAAGAGAAGCAGTGCGGAGACGTGTGTGTAACAGAGGCGAGAGTAACATAACACTCCTGTGTTGTTTATGTTGGCCTTGAGGCAACCCTCTACTCTGATACAATTTCTTCTCTCAGTATGAAATACAAACATGATTTTCTCATTGTATTGTTAGATTGAAAATTGATAAATCAATAATGTAATGATAAGTGTTAAATAAAGCTTCTTTTCCTCAGTAACATTATCATTACAATTATTAAACTTTTATATAATAACTAAAAAATAGATCTCGTCAATACTAGAGGAAAAATGCCAGCAACTTGAAAAGATAGAGATAAGCTCAAGAGGCAATACAGTAAACAGTCTTTTATTATTCTAAGATAGGCTATAGTAAATACGAAACATGCATAAGTTAAACCAAATCTGGATAGAGAAACAAAAGAAGAGACAAGGGAAGCACTAAGGCATTACAGCAGATGACCCGACCCAACAAGTCAATGAAGTACAGATGTGGGTCTCTTGTGAAGTACAGATGTGGGACTGTTGTGAAGTACAGATGTGGGACTGTTGTGAAGTACAGATGTGGGTCTGTTGTGAAGTACAGATGTGGGTCTGTTGTGAAGTACAGATGTGGGTCTGTTGTGAAGTACAGATGTGGGTCTGTTGTGAAGTACAGATGTGGGACTGTTGTGAAGTACAGATGTGGGTCTGTTGTGAAGTACAGATGTGGGTCTGTTGTGAAGTACAGATGTGGATCTGTTGTGTAGTACAGATGTGGGTCTCCTGTAAAGTACAGATGTGGATCTGTTGTGAAGTACAGATGTGGATCTGTTGTGAAGTACAGATGTGATCTGTTGTGAAGTACAGATGTGGATCTGTTGTGAAGTACAGATGTGGATCTGTTGTGTAGTACAGATGTGGATCTGTTGTGAAGTACAGATGTGGATCTGTTGTGAAGTACAGATGTGGATCTGTTGTGAAGTACAGATGTGGATCTGTTGTGAAGTACAGATGTGGATCTGTTGTAAGTACAGATGTGGATCTGTGTGTGAAGTACAGATGTGGATCTGTTGTGAAGTACAGATGTGGATCTGTTGTGTAGTACAGATGTGGATCTGTTGTGTAGTACAGATGTGGATCTGTTGTGAAGTACAGATGTGGATCTGTTGTGTAGTACAGATGTGGGTCTCCTGTAAATTACAGATGTGGATCTGTTGTGAAGTACAGATGTGGATCTGTTGTGAAGTACAGATGTGGATCTGTTGTGTAGTACAGATGTGGGTCTCCTGCAAAGTACAGATGTGGATCTGTTGTGAAGTACAGATGTGGATCTGTTGTGTAGTACAGATGTGGGTCTCCTGCAAAGTACAGATGTGGATCTGTTGTGAAGTACAGATGTGGATCTGTTGTGTAGTACAGATGTGGGTCTCCTGCAAAGTACAGATGTGGATCTGTTGTGAAGTACAGATGTGGATCTGTTGTGAAGTACAGATGTGGATCTGTTGTGAAGTACAGATGGGGGATCTGTGAAAGTACAGATGTGGATCTGTTGTGAAGTACAGATGTGGATCTGTTGTGTAGTACAGATGTGGGTCTCCTGAAAGTACAGATGTGGATCTGTTGTGAAGTACTAGACTGTGGATCTGTTGTGTAGTACAGATGTGGGTCTCCTGCAAAGTACAGATGTGGATCTGTTGTGAAGTACAGATGTGGATCTGTTGTGAAGTACAGATGTGGATCTGTTGTGAAGTACAGATGTGGATCTGTTGTGAAGTACAGATGTGGATCTGTTGTGAAGTACAGATGTGGATCTGTTGTGTAGTACAGATGTGGGTCTCCTGTAAAGTACAGATGTGGATCTGTTGTGAAGTACAGATGTGGATCTGTTGTGTAGTACAGATGTGGGTCTCCTGTAAAGTACAGATGTGGATCTGTTGTGAAGTATAGCTATGGATCTGTTGTGAAGTACAGATGTGGATCTGTTGTGAAGTACAGATGTGCACAGCTGGGGATCAGTAGTAAGGCTTCGGAGACAACTTTACACCATTTGAAGTCTTATGCACAGGCAGTGTGTTTAAGTTGGCCAGGCCCAGAGGGCCATGTTCAGTAGAATATTTGAAGATATCCTCGTCGCCTCACTGAAGCTTCCCAGCTCAGACTGACACACTACCCCTCATTTGAAGACCCATCCTGTGTGACGGACCATGATTATTATGGTAATAAGGAAGGGTTATACAGCACCTAGGGGAGTAGGAGTGGAAGGTAAGCAAATTTGTTCCAAGGAAGAGGAGACTAGCTCCAATTCCTTGGACCAGGAACCATTCACCAGCATCAATGCACCTCTGGGAGTATCAGTTGCTGTGACCTTGTAGCACTCCACACAGACCAGACTCACCACACTGTGTCTTCTAACACATTGTGATCCTTTTTAGCGAGGTTAAGTTAATGGTTAAGTTAGTTTCGGAGCAAAATTACAATTTTGCACACTATATTAATTCTCTTGAATATATCTGTTAATCCACAAGATAAAATTGACTTTTTCTTCAAAGAAAACTCGACAATTTTTACCTCTGACCAAAGAAAAATGGCCGAAATATTTACCCTATTCTATTACAGATGGGAAATTAAAATATTTGTGCCACTTACAGGAGAGAAGATAATCAGGAGAGGTGTGTATATGTAGCCGCCTCCAGTGTTGTATGTTGACTGATAACACGAGAGCGAGGACCAGGCTAGCCTCGGCACTACAGTGCCAGATGCTCCATCAGTGCCAGCGACTATCACTACAGGGAATTTATAATATCGTATATAACATGGCTCCAGGAGCAACACCGCTTCATTTCTCGTCTCTCATGAAGACATATTGAGAATAAATAGATTCATACAGGCGAGAGTGGCCGAGAAACCAAGTCGAATCACACGTTTGATAAGATTCAATTTTTTTAACGATTTACCTTTATATTTGGTCGCTAATGATTTATTAAATGTGACTCTTGGTATCTGTGGACAAAAGCTTTCAAGTCTACATAGTGAAACAATGTGTTGTTCCATTAAAGATCACGAGACAACATGTACTGTCTTTACTTCTTCTGGAACTTTGTTTTAAAGATACATTTCTCCCTTAACCTCAACGCTCTACCTCAACCTTAACTCTCTACTTTAACATCGACCTCAACCTCAACCCTCTACGTCAATCTCAACCCAGGCACGTACCCTTGTAGTTCTCTCTCATCACAATCATAAAGCCTAGTAGCTTAATCTAAACCCAAGCAAGAAGCCTAGTCGCTCAATTTCTACCCAAACAAGAAGCCTAGTAGCTCTCTCTCAACCAAACAAGAAGCCTAGTAGCTCTCGACCAAACAAGAAGCCTAGTAGCTCTCGACCAAACAAGAAGCCTAGTAGCTCTCTCTCTCAACCAAACAAGAAGCCTAGTAGCTCTCTCTCAACCAAACAAGAAGCCTAGTAGCTCTCGAGCAAACAAGAAGCCTAGTAGCTCTCGACCAAACAAGAAGCCTAGTAGCTCTCTCTCAACCAAACAAGAAACCTAGTAGCTCTCTCTCAACCAAACAAGAAGCCTAGTAGCTCTCTCTCAACCAAACAAGAAGCCTAGTAGCTCTCTCAACCAAACAAGAACCCTAGTAGCTCTCTCAACCAAACAAGAAGCCTAGTAGCTCTCTCAACCAAACAAGAACCCTAGTAGCTCTCTCAACCAAACAAGAAGCCTAGTAGCTCTCTCTCAACCAAACAAGAAGCCTATTAGCTCTCGACCAAACAAGAAGCCTAGTAGCTCTCTCTCAACCAAACAAGAAGCCTATTAGCTCTCTCTCAACCAAACAAGAAGCCTAGTAGCTCTCTCAACCAAACAAGAACCCTAGTAGCTCTCTCAACCAAACAAGAAGCCTAGTAGCTCTCTCAACTAAACAAGAACCCTAGTAGCTCTCTCAACCAAACAAGAAGCCTAGTAGCTCTCTCAACCAAACAAGAAGCCTATTAGCTCTCGACCAAACAAGAAGCCTAGTAGCTCTCTCTCAACCAAACAAGAAGCCTAGTAGCTCTCTCTCAACCAAACAAGAAGCCTAGTAGCTCTCTCTCAACCAAACAAGAACCCTAGTAGCTTTCTCAACCAAACAAGAAGCCTAGTAGCTCTCTCTCAACCAAACAAGAAGCCTAGTAGCTCTCTCTCAACCAAACAAGAAGCCTAGTAGCTCTCGACCAAACAAGAAGCCTATTAGCTCTCGACCAAACAAGAAGCCTAGTAGCTCTCTCAACCAAACAAGAAGCCTAGTAGCTCTCTCTCAACCAAACAAGAAGCCTAGTAGCTCTCTCACAACCAAACAAGAACCCTAGTAGCTTTCTCAACCAAACAAGAAGCCTAGTAGCTCTCTCTCAACCAAACAAGAAGCCCAGTAGCTCTCTCTCAACCAAACAAGAAGAATAGTAGATCTCAACCAAACAAGAAGCCTAGTAGCTCTCTCTCAACCAAACAAGAAGCCCAGTAGCTCTCTCTCAACCAAACAAGAAGAATAGTAGATCTCAACCAAACAATAAGCCTAGTAGCTCTCTCTCAACCAAACAAGAAGCCTAGTAGCTCTCTCTCAACCCAAACAGGAAGCCCAGTAGCTCTCTCTCAACCCAAACAGGAACCCTAGTAGCTCTTAGTCAACCCAAACAGAAACCTTAGTAGCTCTTAGTCAACCCAAACAAAAACACTAGTAGCTCTTAGTCAACCCAAACAGGAACCCTAGTAGCTCTTAGTCAACCCAAACAGGAACCCTAGTAGCTCTTAGTCAACCCAAACAGGAACCCTAGTAGCTCTACATCAACCAATCCATAAATGCAACAAAGATGAAGGAATACTGACATATATTTTCAAGAGCTACAGTCTGATCATCAGGATCATAAGAGTGACAGTCTGATCATCAGTGTTGTAAATTTCACATTGGTAGAACATCAACTGGTACAGTAACAGATAACACTGTACACTTATCTTTGTTGCTGGGTCATCTTTCTGCAGCTGTGGCCAGAAAAATCCCCCAACGTGACCCAGTGTTCTACCGCCACGGAGCTGTTAGGGACAAATATGTATAAAATGAGTTAAAGAATAATTGCCCCAGAGGAGCATATACCCATATATTCAGTAGATGAATACTGAATAACTTACTGGGTTGGGCTAAAAAGCCCTCGCATTACCGGGTGTATGATAAATCTGCCTAGAACATAAATCAGTTCCTAACTGCGCAATCAATAGAACTTTAAAACGTCTCAGCAGACTTACCTGGGTATTTGTATCGGACACTTAATTCACACCTGGACAATGCTGTCTTGCTTGAAGTATCGCTGAGGAATATCACACGTCCTTGTCTGGTGGTGTTACACTCGCAATTGTTCTTCAATATTTGTGTGTTTGCAGTAATGTCACTACAAGAAGCTGCGCACACTTCTCTGTAATATACCGCTACTTTGGATTGTCTTTTTTAGCAAACAAACGCGCGGAACATTGTTTTTATTAGTTATCCCGGCGTTAATGTTTCCTCTTGTAGGATTAAATGCAATCTAATCCCTTCACCCTCGCTCGCCCTGGGCGTCTTCTGGACATAAAGTGTCGATCAAGTATGTTTCCCTTGCCTTCCAAACTTCTACAGGAAGCAATGCAGAATGCTTGATTTCTTGATGTCTGGGCTTAGACGGCTGTGTAGGCTATCTTTAAGATGGTATTACAGTGGGTGTAGGATATTCTTAATTTTCCTACTGCTGTAAGAGATCGATTATCTCTCATTAACAACATATAGTAGCAACAGTGTTCAGCCACGACATACAAGGAAGTGGCGTGTCTAGCCTGGTACATCTGTGTTTAATTACTTGACGCAGAAGAAAACAAGACTTCACTGCCCTCTCTGATAGGACTGAAGGGGGGCCGATAATCCCCTCCTGGAGAAATTTCTCCACACTCAGGATCATAAGAGTGACAGTGTGATCATCAGGATCATAAGAGTGACAGTGTGATCATCAGGATCATAAGAGTGACTGTGTGATCATCAGGATCATAAGAGTGACAGTGTGATCATCAGGATCATAAGAGTGACAGTGTGATCATCAGGATCATAGGAGTGACAGTGTGATCATCAAGATCATAAGAGTGACAATGTGATCATCAGGATCATAAGGTAATAAAACACTGAGTGCAATAAGTCTGGGTAAGGTGTTGAACCACTGAGTGCAATAAGTCTGGGTAAGGTGTTGAACCACTGAGTGCAATAAGTCTGGGTAAGGTGTTGAACCACTGAGTGCAATAAGTCTGGGTAAGGTGTTGAACCACTGAGTGCAACAAGTCTGGGTAAGGTATTGAACCACTGAGTGCAACAAGTCTGGATAAGGTGTTGAACCACTGAGTGCAACAAGTCTGGGTAAGGTGTTGAACCACTGAGTGCAACAAGTCTGGGTAAGGTGTTGAACCACTGAGTGCAACAAGTCTGGGTAAGGTGTTGAACCACTGAGTGCAACAAGTCTGGGTAAGGTGTTGAACCACTGAGTGCAACAAGTCTGAGTAAGGTGTTGAACCACTGAGTGCAACAAGTCTGGGTAAGGTGTTGAACCACTGAGTGCAGCAAGTCTGAATAAGGTGTTGAACCACTGAGTACAACAAGTTCTGGTAAGGTGTGAACCCTCCTGAGTGCAGCAAAGTCTGACAGGTGTGGAACCACTAATGTCAACAAATTTCTGGGGTAGGGAACGCCTGCCTGAGTGCAACAACAGTCTGCGCAGTGTGGAACCACTGAGTGCAACAACAGTCTGCGCAGTGTGGAACCACTGAGTGCAACAACAGTCTGCGCAGTGTGGAACCACTGAGTGCAACAACAGTCTTGCGCAGTGTGGAACCACTGAGTGCAACAACAGTCTGCGCAGTGTGGAACCACTGAGTGCAACAACAGTCTGCTCAGTGTGGAACCACTGGAATAAAACAGATTTTTGAATTATTATAAGGAGCATTATAAATGCGCATTCTAAACTGCAGCAATATTTTTGTTGTAATGGTGAGGAAGCGCTGACCCGTCGAAGTCATAGAGCGCCTGGGATATTATGGGAAGTAATCAGGCTTGGTCTTGTATTAAGAGCCCACCAACACAAAGCAAGTCACCCCCCCTACCTACCTGTCTGAAGGTTGTTCCGAGGATCAACGCCCTCACGACCCAGTCTTTGAAAAGACCTAAACGTGGATCAGGGCCTGATCAACCAGGTTGTTACTGCTGGCCCCAAGAAATGAACGTACGAACCACAGTACGGCTGGTTAGGCACTTTAGGGGGAGAGAAGGATTCAACATGAAAATTTTAAATAATACGTAGTCTAAAATCAAGTATTTTTTTTTTTACAGCGAGTTAGGACGTTAGTAAAAAGTGTATACTAGACGTTTCATGAAGTTTTCCCAAAAATAAGAAGACAAAAAATAAAAAAAAATGATTTTTGATATTGCATCACCATGGTAAAATTTGTGCCAAATTGTTAATGTATTGGATGTTGTAGTTGACTTTACATGAACAAGTAATATGATAAAGAACAATTCAACAGAAGCATTTAAACGACATAACATTATATATATTTTTTACCTATTCGTGTAGAATAGGTAAAACTTACAATTTTGGCTTAAATAGCAACGCTCTTCTTGCCGAATAACGCAAGCGAAAATTTCTGTATGCAATAATTTCGCAAAAATCATTCTGAACCTAACGAAAAAAATATATTTCATTTTGTTAGTTTATTATTAAATCATTGTAAACATATCTAAAATATATTTAGATGGATTAGGCTAAATTAAATTGCGCTTGTTATAATAAGGTTAGGTAAGTTTTCTAAGGTTCGTTTGGTAAAAATTATTTATTTTTGCATTAACATAAATGAAAAAAATATGTCTTTTATTAAATGCATAAGAGAAAATTTTAGAAAGGACTTAATTTTAAATGAGTTCTTCCTAATTGACCAATTTTACCTATTCGGCACGATATAAAAGTATATATATATATATATATATATATATATATATATATATATATATATATATATATATATATATATATATATATAATATATATGTGTGTGTGTGTGTGGACCACCGGTTTTCGTAATTAATTCGTTCCAGAATGCTGTTCAAGTGCCGTTACCAAACGAATTTGTTCCCATAAGGAATAATGTAAATTAGATTAGTCCTTTTAGACCCCCAAAAATACACTTACAAAAATACACTTACATAATTGTTCGAGTTTGGAGCAGTACGAAAACCGGGGATCCACTATGGGTCCCACAATTTGTACCAGAGGTGGACCCCCTTCCTATATATATATACCACAAAAATTCTTTTTTTGTGTGTGATATTTTAAAAGATAAAACATAAACAGTAAAGGTTATTACAAATTCCTTCTAAAGGATTGTAAAACCTTGATTCACAAATAACGTTTGTAAAAATCGTAACAATCTATTCATAAATAACGAAGAAAATTGTACCAATATGAGAATAACTGTTTTTTGAGAAAAACAATAAAATGGTATTAATGGATATGTTACGTCATATGTTTTATTCTCTCCCCAGAATAAAACACCGACTTTCCAATAATTCTAATCCTCTTTGCATCCGTTCATCACTTGTGATGTGATTTCGGCTGAAAAATAACTAACTAAGGACTCACGGGTAAGAACCCACATGGGGCGAGGGGGAAGTGGGGACAGGCGAAGAATAAGTGGGTGAGAGGAAAAAGATTTAGAGTAAGGAATAGAGTCAGGACTAAACCCAACTGCTAGTCATTGTGAAGCTTTTATTCAATGTCAAAAACAACTGACATCTCTCTCGCTATCAACTGCAAGACTGGCTGCGACAATCAGGCAAAGCCAGGAGGTCGGGGGCTCAAAAGACATCGACAAATTGCTCCTTAGAAAAAACTGCACAAGGACGACCCTTGATTGGAATGGCAGTTAGAGGTGAGTAAGAAACAAAGATTTAAGAATAGTACATTATAATATTAAGTTAGGAAAGCTGGAGAGATTAGGTTAAGTGGAAAAAGAGTAAAGCAAGTATTAAGTGTATCGAGGGGGAGGAGCAGGTTCATACAGAGCTTGGAAGAGATTAACATCATTGTAAGGTCGTTTTATAGTGGTGTCTAAATAGTCAGTCCAGTGATCATGGTAAGTCTCAAGTCTGTCGATTTGTCTGTCATAAAGTGTCTTCCAAAACACGTTCAAAGCCGGAGTGTTAGTCCTGAGATGGAGAGATTCACTGGTTGCATAATCATCCCATTTCACTCCCAACACCCAACGTAATGCTCGGTTTTGGATACGCTGAAGTTTTATGGTGTTTGTCTTGACAGCTAGTGACAGTGACAGTGACAGTGACAGTGATAGTGACAGAGCAAGAGGAGAGTAAGAAATAAGAGGCCTAATAAGGGCTTTGTAGAGGTGCAGCTTGGATGCAGGGTGAGCTCCTCTCAACTTATAAAGCTGAGAGAGAGCAATCCCTGCAACAGCAGATTTAGAAGTGATGTGAGGCTTGATAGTCAACCTAGTAATAATAATAATAATAATAATTTTTATTTCATCGCAATTTTACATAGAGATTTACATAGAAGTGCAAGGAGAGCCACTGACATGCCAGGGCATAACGGGCAGCTTAATCTAAAAACTTATGGACTATGTACATAATATGATGATATTTCATTTGGTTAATTATAATATGGTGACACTACATTGCAGCAAGTGTTTAGTAGGATGGTAGTTAATAGTAGAATTGAAATTATTTTTGGGAAAATGACATTGAGTATTTTTTTAAAGTAATTTACAGAATGCGTATTTAGTTTATAGTGAGTAGGTGGTAATATTACAATGTTATAATAGTACAAATTGAGATTATCTTATAGGAAAAAATACTGAGCATTTTTTAAAGTAATATTATCGTACATAATTATAATAAAATGGAATTATCTTATAGGAGAAATAACAATGAGTATTTTTTTGAGTATGAGTATTTAGGTAAGGGTGAGTAGGTGGTTTTTGAGAAGAGTCTTAAATGATTCTGAGACAAGGTTATTTTTGTATTTTCTGGTAATGAGTTCCAGAATCTGGGGCCCTTTATGTGCATTGAATTTTTACATAGGTTGCTATGGACGCGGGGTACATCAAAATGTGATCTGTTTCTTGTGTTATGGTCATGGGTCCTATTAAGGTTGGTGAGGAGAATTTTGAGTGGAGGGTTTATATTAGAATGTAGAGTTCTATGTATGTAGTAGAAACAATTATGAGTGTGAATGGTCTTTATGGTGAGTAGTTTTAGGCTTTTGAATATTGGTGGAGTATGCTGTCTAGAGTGGGAATTTGTTATCATTCTGACTGCATCCTTTTGCTGTGTTATGAGTGGTCTAAGGTGATTTAATGTTGTAGATCCCCATGCACAGATTCCATAAGTGAGATAAGGGTAGATGAGTGAGTGGTATAGTGCAAGGAGAGCTGATTGTGGTACACAATAGCGGATCTTTGATTATATACCTACTGTCTTTGAGATTTTCTTGGAAATTTGTTGTATATGTGTTTGGAATTTAAGGCTACTGTCAAGGTGGATACCTAGGAATTTTCCCGCTGTGAGTCTTGTGATGGGTGAACCATTGAGCGTTATGTTAAGTGGAACATTTGTGGCTTTGCTTCCAAACTGTATGAAGTAGGTCTTGTCAGTATTGAGAGTAAGCTTGTTAGTCGTCAACCATGTTGATATTTTCTGTAATTCGGCATTAACAGTGTTGGTCAGTATAACTGGATTTGGGTGAGAGAAGACATATGTTGTGTCATCTGCAAATAAAATGGGTCTGAGTAGCTGTGATGCATTCGGTAGGTCATTTATGTAAATGAGGAATAGGAGTGGCCCCAGGACACTTCCTTGAGGGACTCCGACTGTAATTTGTTGTGTGGAAGAGTTCGCTCCATTTGTGTACACGTATTGGCTTCTGTTGGTGAGGTATGACTTTAGGTAGTTGAGTGGATGCCCCCTTATACCATAGTGTGCTAATTTTGTGAGCAGTAAATCATGGTCGACTGTATCAAAAGCTTTGCGTAGATCAATGAAGATTCCCAGTGGGACTTCTTTCTTCTCAAGTGCCGTGTATATTAACTCCAACATGTGCATAATAGCATCGTTTGCGCTCTTGTTTGTCCTGAATCCAAATTGACAGGGGTTGAGTACATTGTGTGAGACGAGGTAAGAATAGATTTATCTATGAATTAATTTTTCGAAGATTTTAGAAAGCAGTGATAAATTAGAAATTGGTCTATAATTATTCAAGTTTGTTTGATCACCTCCTTTGTGGATCGGGGTAACCCTAGCTATTTTGAGAATTGATGGAAAGGTAGAGGCTTCAATGGATTTATTGAATAGTGTTGCTATAATTGGTGACAGTACCTGTGAAGCTTTTTTTGTACATAAAAGTTGGTAAGCTGTTTAAGCCTCCTGCCTTGTTTTTAAGGGTGTTGAATATGAGCGAGACTTCAATTGGGTTGGTAGGAGCTAGGAATAGTGTATTAGGGTAGGTGTTGGTGAGGTAGTCTGTTGGACGGGTGTTCGAGCTTGGGATTTTACTCGCTAGATTCTTTCCTGTGGTGAAGAAAACATTAAGTCTGTTTGCTGTCTCAGTAGGTGAGAGTAGGGGTTCATCTGTTTTTTATAATTTGATTTTGTTGTTTTTCGATATCTTTTTATTTCCTAGAATTGCAGATAGGGTACTCAAGGTCTTTTTCATATCACATTTTATGTTCTGGAGTCTGTTCTCATAATACAATTTTTTTGACCTTCTTATCAGGCTGGTAAGGATTGACGAGTAGCGTTTGGATTGTTCTATGGTTATTAGACCCCTTCTGTATTGTTTTTCATATTGGTGCCTTTTGTTAATGGATTTTAGGATGCTGGGTGTTAGCCAGCTATTGTTAAGTCTCTTAGCTGTGATCTGTTTAGTTTTTTTAGGGCAATGTTTGTTATAGAGGTGGTGTTTTTTTAAGGAAATTCTTGATGCATTCATTAGTATCTGAATATGTTTCTAACTCAATATGCCGGTCAATTTTAATCATAGCTGTTATAAAGTTATTTACGGCTGACTCGTTATGTAGTCTGAAGGTAACTTTTGTAATATCTTGGGGCAATTTACCAAGGTTGGTTATGAGAAAGGTTGGGTAGTGGTCTGTGGTGGTGTCTGTGATTATGCCTGATTTTAGAGGGGATATAGTGTTAGTCCAGATGTGGTCTAGTAATGAGGTACTAGTTTCAGAGATTCTTGTAGGTTTTGATATTGTTGGTAGTAACAAGCAGTTGCTCATAGTAAATTCTGTTACTTGTGGGTCACCGGACGGTTAGAGTTTATTGAATCTCCTGGAGCAGGGTTCAACCCCACCCTAGTTGATGTTTGATGTGTAATCGTGTCACGATTTCGTAGCTAATTTTGCTCATGTTTTGTGAATTATTGATTTCTGTGGTCTGATCTGAGTATATATAGTATCCATCCCCTGTGATCTGTCCTACATTGGTTTTGTTACCTGGTGGATGCATCGTGTATCAGGTTAGCCAGTTCTCACTAAAGTGGGGAATGATTGACATTTGGTTAATTGGATGTTTATACTGTGAGGGTTTCATAATGTTTGATTTAAATATCTAAATTTATTCATGATCATTATAAGGGTTTTTGATACATTCAAGTTGTCTGGTTATTGCTCCTGTGTAATGAGTGAGTGATTGACATTGCGGTTTTATGTGAATCAAATGTAAGTTCATTTAATAAATAAGTTGAATTTTTTCTCTGAAGGATCATATTTCTTGGTAATTCATAAGATTTGATGTGATTCTATAACTAGATCTGAGAACAATGGATAATACTAAACTTAATAATATGGTACTAGATTAAATTCTTAGGAACTAGTGGATTATTACAATTTTTAACAATTGTTTACAGAGATATAGGATATTTGACAGAGTTCTTGGCACGTGAAACTGTACCTTAATTAATTTATACAAATGCAATTTATTGAACTATGGTAGTTATTCTAAAGCTAGGAATAAAGGAGCTAGGGAAAATAATAGCAAACAATGAAAGTAAAGTAATTTAGTACCTGAGTTAGCACCTTAATTATTATACTAAAAATTAATATAATAATTGTGGCAGGTAGATAATTTTTTTTTTTAAATAAAGAAACTAGGGAATATAATAGTAAACAATGAGAGTAAATACTTTAGGGAATATAAAAGTAAACAATGAGAGTAAAACACTTTAGCACCAGAATTAGCACCTTAATTATTTTTTAAAGTTTCAAGTAAAGGAGTTATTAGATGAAAGGCAGAACTATTTCAAGAGAATATATAAATGGGGACTAAATTAAGTGGACAGATAGTAAATATGATATAAAAATAATTTAGAAGCAAGATTTGATTTATATTATAAAGTTTAAGCAAGTAATAGCACTAAAAAAAGTATATTGTTTATGAGGTAGTTGGTACTAGCTAGTAAAGTTAGTACAAAAGAATTGCACAATAATGTAGTAAGAACATACACTAATACACCACACGTATATTATGTGTTGAGGACAATTGGCTAATCAGTAATGGTTATATCAGCTTGTCTAAGGAAGTTGGAGAGATCACTTCCTTAACTCCTAGGATGACTGTAGAACGGGTTTGTGGTATATGTGTGCGAGTAGTGTTGGTTTTGAGGGTCGACAGGAGTGAGAACTCCGCGTCTTTTAAAGAAAAAGGTGATCTTTGATTTATTGGGATTAGTTTTAATGCGCCATCGGAGTTCCCATGCAGTGATCCTATCGACCTCACGTTGCGTTCTTTGAGTGAGATATCTGGAAGTTTCATGTGCAGTGAGTTGTGTAATGTCGTCTGCATAAGAGATTGTGAGTGTGTTAGGGTAAAGTGGTGCAGGTAAGTCATTAGTGTATAAGATATAAAGTGTAGGAGATAGTACAGAGCCTTATGGGACTCCTGCATGAAGTGTAAAGTAGTCAGAGTAATGTTTCCTGAACTCTATTCACATAGTTCTACCGTCTAGGAAGCTGCACAATAATTTTATCATATTTCTCGGGAAATCAAAGGAGGTACAGAGTTTATACTTTAAACGATCGTGCCATACAGTATCAAAGGCCTTTTCAACGTCTTTGGTCACGAGGGCGGTACCACAATTTTGAGCCTTATTTATGCGAATATAGTTCAGGATAATATTTATGACGTCCTGTGTAGATCTATGTTGTCGAAAACCAAATTGTCGTTCGTTAAGTAAGTTATTTGTCTCAAGGTGAGTTCTGAGTCTCATGTTTACAAGTCTCTCAAACGTCTTACCCAAGATTTCTAGTAGGCTTATAGGCCTATAATTCTTTGGGTTCGTCATGTCCTTTCCTGGTTTTGGGATAAGGCAAGCTGTGGCAGATTTAAAGAATGGTGGGAAATATCCAGAAGCAAGTATAGCATTAAAGAGATCAGTAATAGCAGAAGCAACAGTGTGTGGAAGATGACGAAGAATGGAATGTGATAGTCCAGAAGCACCAGGTGCTTTCTTGGGAAGTCTAGTTAAGAGGGAGAGAATATCAAGTGTCACGAAAGGAGAGTTGAGAGAATGAGTTGATGATAGAGTATCAAGAGATATAATAGGGTGGTGAGGTCTTTGTGTCCTGCGATCCAGTGTTCGACGTCAGTTGTGTGGTCAAGTGCAGCTGGGTCTGGAGGATGTGGGTGAAATATTTGTTCCCATATGACTTTAAAATAGAAGTGATGCAAGGAGGGAAGAGTATATGAAGAAAAAAAGAGAGGTTAAGAGAGTGGTCAAGCAATGTAAAAAGAGAGCAAATGAGAGAATGGGTGAGATGTTATCAACAAATTTTGTTGAAAATAAGAAAAAGTTTTGGAGTGAGATTAATAAGTTGAGGAAGCCTAGGGAACAAATGGATTTGACAGTTAAAAATAGGAGAGGAGAGTTATTAAATGGAGAGTTAGAGGTATCGGGAAGATGGAGGGAATATTTTGAGGAGTTGTTAAATTTTGATGAAGACCGGAAAGCTGTGATTTCGTGTATAGGGCAAGGAGGAATAACATCTTGTAGGAGTGCGGAAGAGCCAGTTGTGAGTGTGGGGGAAGTTCGTGAGGCAGTGGGTAGAATGAAAGGGGGTAAGGCAGCTGGGATTGATGGGATAAAGGTAGAAATGTTAAAAGAAGGCGGAGATATAGTTTTGGAGTGCTTGGTGCTATTATTTAATACATGTATGGAAGAGGGTAAGGTACCTAGGGACTGGCAGAGAGCGTGTATTGTTCCTTTGTATATAGGCAAAGGGGACAAAAGAGAGTGCAAAAATTATAGGGGAATAAGTCTGTTGAGTATGCCAGGTAAAGTGTATGGTAGAGTTATTATTGAAAGAATTAAGAGTAAGACGGAGAGCAGAATAGCAGATGAACAAGGTGGCTTTAGGAAAGGTAGGGGTGTGTAGACCAAGTGTTTGCAGTAAAACATATAGGTGAACAGTATTTGGATAAGGGTAAAGAGGTTTTTGTGGCATTTATGGATTTGGAAAAGGCGTATGATAGGGTGGATAGGGGGGCAATGTGGCAGATGTTGCAGATGTATGGAATAGGAGGTAGGTTACTGAAAGCAGTGAAGAGCTTTTATGAGGATAGTGAGGCTCAGGTTAGAGTGTGTAGGAGAGAGGGAGATTATTTCTCGGTAAAAGTAGACCTTAGACAGGGATGTGTGATGTCACCGTGGTTGTTCAATATATTTATAGATGGGGTTGTAAGAGAAGTGAATGCGAGGGTCTTGGCAGAAGGTGTGGGGGTTAAAAGACAAAGAATCAAATACAAAGTGGGAGTTGTCACAGTTGCTTTTTGCTGATGACACTGTGCTTTTGGGAGATTCTGAAGAGAAGTTGCAGAGGTTGGTGGATGAATTTGGTAAGGTATGTAAAAGAAGAAAATTGAAAGTGAATATAGGAAAGAGTAAGGTGATGAGGATAACAAGATTAGGTGACGAAAGATTGTATATCAGATTGGAGGGAGAGAGTATGGAGGAGGTGAATGTATTCAGACGTTTGGGAGTGGACATGTCAGCAGATGGGTCTATGAAGGATGAGGTGAATCATAGAATTGATGAAGGGAAAAGGGTGAGTGGTGCACTTCGGAGTCTGTGGAGACAAAGAACTTTGTCCATGGAAGTTAAGAGGGGAATGTATGAGAGTATAGTTATACCAACACTCTTATATGGGTGTGAAGCATGGGTGATGAATGTCGCAACGAGGAGAAGGCTGGAGGCAGTGGAGATGTCATGTCTGAGGTCAATGTGTGGTGTGAATATAATGCAGAGAATTTCGGAGTTTGGAAATTAGGAGGAGGTGCGGGATTACCAAAACTATTATCCAGAGGGCTGAGGAGGGGTTGTTGAGGTGGTTCGGACATGTAGAGAGAATGGATCGAAACAGAATGACTTCGAGAGTGTATAAATCTGTAGTGGAGGGAAGTCAGGGTAGGGGTCGGCCTAGGAAAGGTTGGAGGGAGGGTAAAAGAGGTTTTGTGTGCGAGGGGCTTGGATTTCCAGCAAGCATGCGTGTGCGTATTTGATAGGAGTGAATGGAGACAAATGGTTTTTAATACTTAACGTGCTGTTGGAGTGTGAGCAAGGTAACATTTATGAAGGGATTCAGGGAAACCGGCAGGCCGGACTTGAGTCCTGGAGATGGGAAGTACAGTGTCTGCACTCTGAAGGAGGGGTGTTAATGTTGCAGTTTTAAAACTGTAGTGTAAAGCACCCCTCTGGCAAGACAGTGATGGAGTGAATGATGACGAAAGTTTTTCTTTTTCGGGCCACCCTGCCTTCGTGGGAATCAGCCGATGTGTTAATAAAAAAAAAATAATGTCTTTAAAAATATGAACCGCCTCAGCTGGATCAGAGATAAGTCTATTGTCATGATTTATGTGTCTAAAAGCTGTAGATCTAGGGGTTTCCCTGATTTTTCGGATAAAATTCCAAAAAGTCTTGGGATCCTTAATACGGTGTTTATCAGCAGTGTCAATGAGGGATTGCCAGTGCCGACTGTGGTCTTCCTCCAGACTGTGAATGATATGCATCCGCAGTATAGAGAGATCCCAGCGAATTAAGTTCAGTCTATTGTGATTTGTGGCAAAACGATGTCTGTAACAAGTGAGCAAGCGCTTAGTTCTGTCTGATGGTCGAAAAGAGTAACGGGTCTTATAGTGTTTTATAGGCACAGTCTGTACAGCAACTTGCATGATGGACTGTTGTATGCGTGTAATTTGAGTGTCTATGTCTGAAACGGGTTTGTTGTCGTAGTTGTGGGTGAGATCAATATTGTCTAGGCGAAGTTTGAAGTCCTCCCAGTCTGTCAGCGTGTAATCTGTGGTTGGGGAGAGGACTGGAATTTGTATGGGGTTTATAGAAATATGAAGGGTTATAGGAATATGATCAGAGCCCGAAAGGGGGCCAGGAGTTTTGAAGTGGTGGAGATGATTACTAGCTCTGTTGGTGAGTATTTTATAAGGAGTGTCTTGACCATTATGTGTGAAAATTGTTGGGAAGTGTAGACCAAGATGAATGAGATGTTTTTTGTGTGACAAGAGTTAGTAGTTGTCGTCCATGTGTATTTGTGGAGTTGTCATGAAAGACAGTATGTTTAACATTGAGATCAGCCAGGAGGTAAACTGGAAGATGAGTGTAATTGAAAAGTAAAGTTAGGCATGGAGATTTATGTTCGTGTTAGGGCGAGGAAAGGTAGTGTAAATGATAACTGGACCATGTAAAGTGTGTATCTTCACAGCCATGCTGTGAGAATAAGTGAAGGGAAGGGAGAGGAATTCATGACGAATGGTACTGTTCACCAGGATGGCTACGCCATTCCAGTGTTCAGCAGGAGATTGACGTGCAGTGTAACCAAGGTGTCTGATTCGTTGATCATCCCGCACACATGTGCTATTTAAAAGTAGCACATCTGGGCATTCAGATTCAACTAGTTCAGCCAGAATGTGTTTGTTTGCATTGTAAGCCCGTATATTAAATTGAGTGACTTTAAGAGCCATGATTGGGGGACGAAGACGGCTGTGTAAGAACATCCGACATGCTCTCACGAAGAATACTTGGCATTGCTTCGTCAAGGTGTTGAGGGAAGGATCTTGTGGGGGAATGAGTGTTGAAGTAGATCCAGGATGAGGGGAGGAGGATGGAAGAGAGGATCGCGAGGAATTGGGGTAGGGGGAAGGAGAAGGGCGGTGTTTTTGTCTGGTACCATTGCTCATATGTTTGTTTGATGTTGAAGAAGAATTGGCTGTTTTCTGTTTAGTTTTGGATCGTGTCCTTTGAGAAGGCTGAGACACAGGAGAAGAAGCGAAAGGTGGTTGAGAGTGGACAATGCCAGAGTGAGTGGAAGAGGCAGAGTGAGAGGTAGACGAGGTAGAAAGTGAAGAAAGAGGAGGAAGCATAGAAGCATCTGGGACAGGCACTGAAGGAGAAGGGGAGGAGGCATCAGTAGGAAGAGAGAAATCAGCAGGAAAAACAACATTATCAAAATTGTTAACTTTCAAAAGGTCATTAAGGAGAGTGGGGTAATGAACTTTGTCAAAATTTTTAGCACAATGAACAGCAGTCATCACTATTGTCTCGAGAACGAGGATCGTTTGGATGGTGCAGAAGCTGTAAAGAGATAATTGTGGACTACATCAGCATAGGAAGGAGATGATGGAGAAGAAGTGGAAGGAGGGATAGGTGTAGCAGATGTAGAGAGAGGAGACTGTATGGACAGACTTGTAACAGGATTTGGAAGGTTGAGAGGTTGATCTTTTCGCAATGAGGAGACATGTTCCTTGCGAGTATTACACTGAAAATGAGTAGCTGAATGAGGCTCAGAGCAGTTGATGCATTTGAGAACTCCAGAGCATTTGTTCCAATGATGTCCATGGAGAGAGCACTTGGAACATATCTGTTGTTGTGCACAAGTGTCCTTCAAATGCCCAAAACCAAAGCATTTATAACATTGCAAAACAGGGATAAAGTTGGGCAGGAACAAGGAAGTAGCTGGGATATGAAAATACTTTGCTAGAATGCTATGTTTAAACAGAATATCAACTTCAGCTGGTGTAGAGCATCTGATTTTTAGTACATTAGTTTTTGGAGGGCGGAAGATTTCCTCAATAGTGATATTGTTCTGTGTGGAAATGGTAGTCATTAAGTCAGCCTTGTCATTGTCATAGGCATGAAGTAGAGAAGAATCGACAGATTTCGCCACTACTGTACTCACCTAGTTGTGGTTGCAGGGGTCGAGTCAAAGCTCCTGGCCTTGTGGTCAGGGGCCCAATCAATAGTAAAACCTGCCATAGAGAGCTTTTCACGAACCTCTAAATCAATGTACGTATATAGGAGGAGCGGTGAGCGACGCTCAGTTACATTGGGATTAGATGGGAGACTAAACAAGAGAGAGCTGCTCCTCTCTGTAGTAGCTTGAGAAGTGTTGTGTATTTTTTAAACAATGACATAAAAATAATATGTGGGAAAAAATACAAATATAGCTTGGCGTCAATGCGTTATTTTGATGATATCGAATATAATGATAAAATAGGTATAAAAATACGTAGAAAAATGATATGAGTAAACGGATTGCACCAAAATGTTGCCAGATTTATGCATTATTTTTGGCTAGATTTTTTTTTATATTTCAATTTTTTAACACAATTTTCCTCATTACACCTCTCCCTCTTTAGGTATCTGGCCAGTTCCCTCTTGAAGGGGGTTCATTGGAGCGAAACTGTTGAACAGTCTTGGGCCCCAGACACTTATTGTGTTTTCTCTTACTGTATTCATGGTGACCCTGCTTTTCATTTGGGGTATGTTGCGCCGTCCTCCTAATATTTTGCTTTCGTAGGGAGTGATTCCTGTGTGCAGATTTGTGACCAGTCCCTCTAGGAATTTCCAGGTGTATATTATGATGTATCTCTCCTGCGTCTCAGGAAGTACATACAGGTCAAAAGACTCCAGCCGGGGGTCACAAAATAAATTTTGTACAGTATATAAAACAAAAGATCATACAGACTTTGTTAACATTCTAATGATATATTTATTTCGTTTTATTGTTCTTATTAGGTCATGCAAGTGATCTGCCATTCTTGTAACAATGCATTCTTGAAATAATGTTTCTCATATGTGAAAAATATGAGACGAAATTTATCTTTTTTAAATACAGGTAAGTTTGTAATATTTCTCATTTTTCTCAGCTGGAAAGCAGTTAAATATATTTATAAGGAGATTCTAAGAAACATCATAGATGGATAGACGATCGTATAAGCTAACAGGTAGTGAGAAAGACATTGTGTTTGCAGACATATTTTTATTACGACGGTTCGGCCAGGATTGAACTTCAATAAACTCGATAGTTAAGTTTTGGACGAAATACATTATTCATATACATAAATCCATTGCAGATGAATGTTTTCCATTAAATTATTACAGTATTAATAAGTCATCGTAAATCAACACAAACTCAAATTTTGGTACTGCATGACAAAGATTTTTTTTAATGAATGCACTTCATTGAATACCTGAAGTATACCTGGAGGGTTTCGGGGGTCAACGCCCCCACGGACCGGTCTGAGACTAGGCCTCGTGGTAGATCAGGGTCTGATCTATCAGGTTGTTACTGCTGGCCGCACGCAAACTGACGTACGAACAGCAGCCTGGCTGGTCATGTACTGACTTAAGGTGCCTGTCTAGTGCCTTCTTGAAGACAGCCAGGGGTCTATTGGTAATCGCCCTTATGTATGGTGGGAGGCAGTTGAACAGTCTTGGGCTCCTGACACTTATTGTGTTGTCTCTCAGTGCACTCGTGAGATTATTTTGACCTCAGTGGAATTCTATAAAGCAGTCATTTAAACAAATAAACAAGAAAATAAATATTTTTGTATTTGCTAAGACGGTATTTATTATAAAGTTAGTCTGAAAAAAAGAAGCAAGTCATTCCGTTAGACACATTATGTTTGTTGCGTGGAGGTTCTTTCATAGATTGGGTAATGAACAGACGAGATTGGGATGGTAAATTGGTGTATTGAGATCAAATAGATAGGGTGGAATCTCAGAATCGCAGGCCTAATGTCCGTCCTACACTGTGTCTGGTTGGTAACTGACGCACTGCCCCGAGCAGGGCTCAAAGTGTTCAAAAGGGTTGACCTTTGACATTGGGTGACCTTTGACATTGGGCTAACGGTTGATCATCGGTTAATCACGTGAGCAGAAACGGTTATACCCTATGAACTATCACTGAGCTTACAGTGACAGCTCGGCTACGGTACGTATGTCGTCTCGACATACCTCTATACAAACTAAAGACAACAGGCGTACGACTCTGAGCTGATTCTACACAATATCAAAGTACACAACAGTTGAATATTATACTTCACATTGATCTTATCGTGACGGAAAACAATCTACTTTACTATATGATATATCATGATACATAGGAATTAATTAATTAAATGAGCTCATTTCTAGAAAATCATGATAAAAGAGAAAAAAAAATTAATTTATATCGATCGATCGAATTTGTCTTCATGTGATCTACGAATTCTGAGGAAATATATTTACAAGAAGGTAGTGATTAACAGACAAGGTAGATCTGGTGCACTCAAATCTATACTGTTAATTCTCAGAATTCGGAGAGAACGTGAACACATTAAAAAAAAAAAAATTGAATAATACTAAGTTGATATTATAACACACAGTTGAACACTTACTACATTATTTATCTATACATGTTATTTACATTTAACCCCAACTCTGCTAGGGTGAGATTGATATAGGCTGTATGATTATCATCTCTGGGTGGATCAAACTCTGTTACAATAGGTAACTCAACTTCTGATTGAGGAGGATCAACACTGGTATCTACAAATGATACTTAAGGATTTCTCAACACTTGTCTTGTACGTTGGGAATAACGACATTCAGGTTGATCTGACTGATCATTAGAGGTAGAGGGCACAGCAACAGGGGAATTATCAGATTCTGTCTCACTTGTCTGATTGTCAGGGGTGTCAGGGACTTCGTCATCATCATCGCATACTAACTTCATATGATCTAAATGCGATTCTTTAAACTGACCCATACTAATTTCTCTAACTTTATACTTATTGCCATTAATATGTTCGACTACTCTATAAGGACCGACAAACTTTTGGTCATGTTTTGGCATTGCTCATTCCGTTAGACACATTATGTTAATGAATGTTGAACTGTTAGTAAAGAGAAGATAAACTACCACTGGTTGGCTTAATGTGATGTTTGTTCTCTAACGACATTTCATCTGCAATTAAAACAAATTACAAAGTTACTTACCTGTACACTGCCTTGACAATGATACTTACATGTACACTGCCTTGACAATATTACTTACTTGTACACTGCCTTGACAGTGTTACTTACCTGTCCACTGCCTTGACAATGTTACTTGTACACTGCCTTGACAATGTTACTTACCTGTACACTGCCTTGAATTCAATGAATGTACTTACCTGTACACTGCCTTGACAATGTTACTTAGTACACTTGCCCTTGACAATGTTACTTACCTGCTACACTGCCTTGACAATGTTAGCTTTACCTGTACACTGCCTTGACAATGTTCTTACCTGTACACTGCCTTGACAATATTACTGTACTCTTGTACACTGCCTTGACAATGTTACTTACCTGTACACTGCTTGCAAGTTACTCTGTACACTGCTACATGTTACTCTGTACACTGCCTTGACAATGTTACTTACCTGTACACTGCCTTGCAATGTTCTTGTACACTGCCTTAATGTTACTTACCTGTACACTGCCTTGACAATGATTACCTTACCTGCCTTGTATGCACTTGCACCTTGACAATGTATCCTGTACAATGCCTTGACAATGTTACTTATCTGTACACTGCCTTGACAATGTTACTTACCTGTACACTGCCTTGACAATGTTACTTACCTGTACACTGCCTTGACAATGTTACTTACCTGTACACTTGCCTTGACAAGTCTGCACGCCTTGACAATTTACCTGTACACTGCCTTGACAATGTTACTTATGTATGCCTTGACAATGTTACTTAGATGTACACTGCCTTGACAATGTTACTTACCTGTACACTGCCTTGACAATGTTACTTGTACACTGCCTTAATGTTACTTACATGTACACTGCCTTGACAATGTTACTTACCTGTACACTGCCTTGACAATGTTACTTACCTGTACACTGCCTTGACAATGTTACTTACCTGTACATTGCCTTGACAATGTTACCTGTACACTGCCTTGACAATGTTACTTACCTGTACACTGCCTTGACAATGTTACTTAGATGTACACTGCCTTGACAATGTTACTTAGATGTACACTGCTTTGACAATGTTACTTACCTGTACACTGCCTTGACAATGTTACTTACCTGTACACTGCCTTGACAAGTGGCCAGAGCAGACACTACCACCACCTGAGGTGGCCAGAGCAGACACTAGTAGCAACTGAGGTGGCCAGAGCAGACACTAGTAGCACATGATATGGCCAGAGCAGACACTAGTACCACCTGAGGTGGCAGAGCAGACACTAGTACCACCTGAGGTGGCCAGAGCAGACACTAGTACTTCCTGAGGTGTCCAGAGCAGACACTAGTACCTCCTGTGGTGGCCAGAGCAGACACTAGTACCACCTGAGGTGGCCAGAGCAAACACTAGTACCACCTGAGGTGGCCAGAGCAAACACTAGTACCACCTGAGGTGGCCAGAGCAGACACTAGTACCACCTGAGGTGGCCAGAGCAGACACTAGTAACACCTGAGGTGGCAAACACCTCTCAGGTAAAAGTTTGTGTGTATGGTCCATGTAAATATAATAAAAATGATAGCTTTTCCCAAGGAGCAGCTTAGGGGGTATTATCTGCTAATATTATTTTTATTATTTATCGTCCGATTTCATTATTAGTTACTTTAGAATGAGATTCAGACAAAATTTTTAAGAAAAAAGTTTGTTCGAAATCAGAGGTCAATCAAATTAATGAAAAACATATTATTTATTAAGGGCATTGCAAAATTTTTCAGGGTAGTCTCTACCAATAAAGTAACGCATAATTGATTTTTTCACTATTCATTATTATGTTATATAAGTTATTTTTATCTCCCAAAAAAATAAAATTTGTAGTTTTTTGACAAAAAATATTATCGACCCTTTATCGCCTCCCATAAATGCAAAACATATTTAGAAAGGACAATAGTGAAATTGTAAAATATACATTGACGAATGATTACTGTGAAAATAGTTTCATTTCATTCATTATATATTTTATTATTTTTATATTTTTGAGAGAGATTGACGTTATTTACGTGTAAAAACATACGAAAGGAGGTGTTCAACACATATTGCGTAGTATCCCCCTAGTGATAAATGCATTTTCTCTAGTTGCAATGAGTCAGAGAGAACGTAATATTTCATCACCCAACACTGCAAGGCGTAGACTACAGTCTGCGCACCCATCCTTCACTAGTAAGTAAGTAAGTTTATTCAGGTATACACAAATTCAAATTCAAATTCTTTATTTCTAGTAATATACAAAGTGGGGTGTACTTATAATTATACATTTTATGAAGTAGATATTACAAGATGGCCAATAATATGCCTAGGTATGCCTAGGCTTTTCAGGCAGTCTTATGATAGGTCTTACTCAATAGTGACACAATGATTATACTGATAGTAAGGTTAGGTAATTGTAGTGATTAACTAGGTTTAAAAAATTGAGGTACTGGAATTTAAACATTTAAGAATTTAACAAATAGTTTAAAGAATTTAACAATTAGTTTATATATTAATGGTAAAGGTGATGTATTGGCATAATACCGTTTCTATATTGGAGTGTCTTAGGCAAACTTATGACTAGCTTCAGAATTATGAAGCAATAGTTGTATTTGAATTTTGGTTAGTCATGTGAAATTAAGGGGAATCACAGATATCAGTAAGTGTCTTTTGCTGTGGATAATAATATCTTAATATTATACACTGTAGGAGATATATATACTATATAGGATATATACTAGGAATAAGGTAAAAAGAGTTATTTTCATTTACATGTGTGTTAGCTAAAAAAAAAAATCATTCTCCTCTCTTTCTGTCGCTACATTCATTAGGTACCTTTTGGTTCTCTTTTTGAACTGGTTCATGTTGTGACTGGCTTTGACATGTGCAGGCAGTCTGTTCCATTCCTTTATTGTTGTACAATAAAAGGTGTTTGAAGCCTGGCCACTGACTGTGGGTACTACAAAGTTGTGCTCTCTTCCCCTAGTACTATGACTGCTTTGGTTCCCAGCCTTGACAAAATTGGCAGCAAGATATTCTGGACACTGTTTGTGAACAATTTTATGAACTTTATTTAATTTAAGTTGTTTTACTCTGTCTTCAATCTTCAGCATATCCAATTGTTGTAATTCATCCAGGCCTACATATTCTCTTGGGCCCAGGTCCAGGATGAATCTTACCATTTTGTTCTGGGTGATTTGCAGTTTATCTTTCAGTTTTTTTGTCAAGGCAGAGTACCGTGAAGAGCAAGCGTAGTCAATATGACATTGTATAAGGGCTAGACATAGGGTCCTGCGAGCATCAGTAGGTAGACACTGTGCTTGTCTGTTGAGGAACTTCAGTATCTATTACGTCAGTTTTCTGGCTTATGGCTACTTGTATTAGGTTTTTATGATGTGTAGCGTGTTTCTTATATGTGATACGGAAAAAAATAAAATTGTCGATATTAGCGGAAATATACGTTCTTTATAGGGACCACGGTGCCCCGTGGCATGGCGGCTAAAGCTCTCGCTTCACACGGCGAGGTTCCGTGTTCGATTCCCGGGGAGGGTAGAAACATTGGGCGTGTTTCCTTACACCGGTTGTATATGTTCACCATCAGTAAAATAGGTACCTGTTAGTTAGTCGACTGGTGTGGGTCGCATCCTCGGATAAAACTGACCTAATTTTCCCGAAATGCTCTGCATAACAAGCGGCTTTCTACATCGTAGTATGTCATAGATGTCAGCTAGGACTGTATACCTTGTACATGTACTTGTAGAAATAACGATATTATGATTATTATTACCAAGAGAGATATACTTCTTTCGTCATGACGTCATCACAACTACCAAGACATGTTATTACCACTCCCTTGTCTGATATAAGCTCCACTCACTTTGTAACGATGACACTGATATTAGAGGGGAAAGAAATCGGAAAATTTTCGTAGTGAATTATAAATCACAACATGCACCGACATGTTGTATTGACTATAATTTTTTATAAACATGGTATAAACATAACACTTACACCAAAATTGTTACCATATTCTTCAACTATATTTTGGTATGCTTAACTAATTTTTCGATTTTTTCGAATATTTTCAATGGTTTCGTCCTCGTCCACCTACGCGCAGGTAATTTAAAGTTAATTGTTTCCCTGTAAGCTTCCATCAAGTGTAGAAAACTATCATTAGGGTCATATTAATGTGTGTGGGAGAGGCTGGGTATGAGTGTGGTACGGAATTACATGAGTCAAATGCGATGTTTGCAGCCTTCCCAAAGACCCACACAAAAGACCACTTTGACAACGAAATATGGATAAATGTTTTTTTTTAGATGCGACAAAAAAAAGGCAACTAGGGGGGGGGGGGTTGGCCTGTATATCAGAGTTGCTCATCTACACGGAGATGTTGAACACCACAAATAATGTAGCTGAAGTTCTAACAATAAAAATCGAAAACCAAAACTTAGTCATTGTGGTTGTATATAAGCCACCAGATGCAACTTCCCAACAGTTACAGCTATGGAAAATCGATTATTCTCTGGAAAGGCTTCCAGCTCTAAATCTAAGGCATACAAAACTGAAGAATGTAGCAAATAATGTTATAGCAGAAACAATCCCCAGAGGCAGCAGCGCAGATGAAAGAGTCAATCACCCATGAGCTGCTAAATCTCTGCAATAAACACACACTAAGTTGGCAGATAGTGGAGCCAACAAGACTGAAAAACACACTTTACCTTATTTTCACAAATTATAAGGACCTGGCAAGAAACATAACAATAAAAAAAACGACTAATTCCGATCACAATCTAACTGAAGTTTAGACTTACATGCACAGGAGTGGTCCTGACCAGCAAAAGGGACGCAGCTATGAAGGTGTCTTCACAACAAGAACATCAACTGGGATCAGGTGAACCTTGTCTTAAATGAAACTTGTTGGGAAGATATATTAAATAACATGGATACAAACCAGTGCATTGAAAGGATCAACTTCCTAGCAGCTGGATTATGTTCAAGGTATATTCCCCTGAGAAAAAAGAAGAGAAGAAGTAAACTGGAAAGAGAAAGATGCTTCCTCTACAGACGACGCCGAAGAATCACTGAGCACCACATGAACGTTAGATTACCTGATACACGGAAGGAAGCTCTGACCAGGGAAGGGGAAAGTATCAAACTTAAGTTAAGGTATTCATACAGAAACCAGGAGAAGCAGGAGGAGCTAAAAGCGATTAGTGAAATTGAAAGAAATTCGAAATATTTCTTTTCATATGAAAAAAAAAAAAAAAAAGGTAAAAGCCACATCTAGTATTTGGCCCTTGCTCAGACAAGATGGGAATTACGCAGACGACAAAAAAAAATGAGCGAGATACTGAAATCTCAATACGACTCTGTGTTTAGCAAGCCTCTAATCAGTCTAAAGATCGACAATTCAAATGATATATATATATATATATATATATATATATATATATATATATATATATATATATATATATATATATATATATATAATATAGTCGTGCCGATTAGGTAAAACTGGTCAATTAGCAAGAACTCATTTAAATTTAAGTCCTTTCTAAAATTTTCTCTTATACGTTTAAAGATATATTTTTTTCATTTATGGTAATGTAAAATTTTTTAATTTTGTACCAAGAGAAACTTTGAAAACCTACCTAACCTTATTATAACAAGCGCAATTTAATTTAGCCTAACCCAACTAAATATATTTTAGATACGTTTACAGTAATTTAATAATAAACAAATACAATTAAATATATTTTTTTCGTTAGGTTCAGAATTATTTTTGCGAAATTATTGCATACACAAATTTTCGCTTGTCTTAAATAGCAAGAATAGCGTTGCTATTTAAGCCAAAATCGCAAGTTTTACCTAATCGGCACGATATATATATATATATATATATATATATATATATATATATATATATATATATATACACACACCTGTGCTGCCACAATGGCAGACACCTACTTGCCATACTCCGCAGCCGAAGGGGGTGGAGCTGCCAGCCACAGGGAGACCCAGAAGACTCGCAAATATGAAGACCTTCCCCCTTGCTACAACTTCATCCCAATAGGGTCGGAGACCCATGGAGCATGGGGCAAGTGTGCTCTAAAGTTTCTCAAAGAGCTGGGTGAGAAACTCTTCATAGAAACCAGGGACCACAGGGCGACCAGCTTCCTCTTTCAGAGACTCAGTGTGGCGATCCAGAGGGAAATGCCTGCAGCGTTCTGGGCACGCGGCCCACTGCCGGGGAGCTGGACGAAGTATTTGACATGTAGCTCTGAGTTGTTATCTATGTTTTACTCCCTATTGTATTCTTGTCAATGTATTTTGTCTTGAAATAAAGTTTGTATAAAAAAGATGGGCTGGTAGGGAAGTGGAAATATATATATATATATATATATATATATATATATATATATATATATATATATATATATATATATATATATATATATATATATATATATATATAGAGCTATTTTTCCTAAAAAATCCTATTTTAAATTGAGTTTAAAAGAATAATTAAAAAATTAGAGATATTGGAATAACTGAGTCATTAGATTTAACTTAAAGTTTTTGCCAGACTCGTACTGGGATTTTACCCACACGGGAAAATTTGAACACTGGAAGCACGCAAGAGAAATTCCTTGAGTAGTTCCCTGAATATTTAAGGGAAATTCCTCCATTATTCAGCATCATCTGGTGTTTGCTATCAGTGAACGCGTCACTGATCCTGGCGGTGATTCCCATAAGCAAATGCAGTCAACAGAATATAGAATTTTTGAGTCACAAATCTCACATGTAGATATACAAAAACAGATAATGAGTTTTCATTGTCATTTTTGTATTATCAAATCTATGTTAAGTATAAGTAATGCTTTCATACAGATATTTTATAATTATTAAAATGAGGGTATTTATTATTTTTTTAAGACTAATATCGAAGTAATAAGATATTTTAGGAACGTGTCGTCTCTTCTTTCTTGAAACTGGAAAATATGTTAGTTATTTAACTTTCCTTCTAGTGATTTGTTGATCAAACAAATCATTCAGTTGTAGTTAATTTGTTAGGTTAAGGTCCTCTCCACTACTTAATCCTTTAGCCTGTGATCCAACTAGTTACTAAATACTAACTATGCTTAATCCCAGCAAAAAAAAAGATATTATACGAATGTTTCAGTAAATATTTTTTGAGGACTCACCGCTGCGCCTTCCGACTGCTGAAACTTAAAATAATTGAAAATTCTCTGAATAATGTTGGGAAAACCCCTGGCCAGACGGCTAGAGTCACGCTAGTTGTTTATCTGCTGCGGTCCAGCAGCTGTATGGTGACACATGCTAACCATTACAGTGGAATTGCAAAAAATAACAACATTGATACAGATGATGAAGTTAGAAAGTTAATGACAATTTATGTAGATACAATTATATGAAATTAAAGCAGCAGATAATGAAGCTGATTGTAACAATGGAAAATAAAGGTTATAATGGCAAACCCACGTTGCTCCATTATGGCAACTGTCCTGTCCCCACCGCTCATCATGGCTAAATTCCAGGTTGCCTGCTTCCCGTCCTTCCCCGCCACTGCTTACTCTGCATACAACACTCGGGAAGCAGCATCGGTGCCTGAGAAATCCAAGATCAGTGATCGCGCTAACATCGTCTCTATCAACATGAAAGTGGTAAGTTCCACTCTCGTAAAACTGTCTTTTGCCGAGATGCAAGAATTGTACTCCAATCAATATCAGAGGATATATTCTCAATGTTGTTGGATATACTCACAATATTAGAGGATATACTGACTAGATTGGCGGATAAGCACTCAGTATTTGTGGATTTGTACTCAATATTGCAGGATATTTAGAACAATTTGTATTTTCATCGATTCTATTGGTAGATACTCACAATATTGGAAGAAATATTCACAATATATGTGGATATTTTCACAACGTGGAGGATATATTCACAATATTGATTATTTTCATAATAGTGGACTTATTTACAATACTGGTGGATATATTTACAAAAGTGCAGAAATTATTTAATGTAAGTGGAAATTTTCACAAGACTGGAGAATATATTCATAATATTAAATGTTATGTTTATAATAGTAAATATGTCTATAGTACTGGTAGATATATTCACAATATGGCGGATATATTCACAATATGGCGGATATATTCACAATATAGCGGATATATTCACAATATCAGTTAAAATATTCAAAATATTAGTGAATGTTATCTCAGTATGTTTAAATTACATAACTAGGAATGGTATGTATCATTACTATGGTAGTATGGTGGTGAGCAGTGTTACTATGGTAGTATCTCAACAACCTGGTAGTATGGTAGTGAGCAGTGTTACTATGGTAGTATGGTAGTGAGCAGTGTTACTATGGTAGTATGGTAGTGAGCAGTGTTACTATGGTAGTATGGTGGTGAGCAGTGTTACTATGGTAGTATGGTGGTGAGCAGTGTTACTATGGTAGTATGGTGATGAGCAGTGTTACTATGGTAGTATGGTAGTGAGCAGTGTTACTATGGTAGTATGGTAGTGAGCAGTGTTACTATGGCAGTATGGTAGTGAGCAGTGTTACTATGGTAGTATGGTGGTGAGCAGTGTTACTATGGTAGTATGGTGATGAGCAGTGTTACTATGGTAGTATGGTAGTGAGCAGTGTTACTATGGTAGTATGGTAGTGAGCAGTGTTACTATGGTAGTATGGTGATGAGCAGTGTTACTATGGTAGTATGGTAGTGAGCAGTGTTACTATGGTAGTATGGTGGTGAGCAGTGTTACTATGGTAGTATGGTGGTGAGCAGTGTTACTATGGCAGTATGGTAGTGAGCAGTGTTACTATGGTAGTATGGTAGTGAGCAGTGTTACTATGGTAGTATGGTGGTGAGCAGTGTTACTATGGTAGTATGGTAGTGAGCAGTGTTACTATGGTAGTATGGTGGTGAGCAGTGTTACTATGGTAGTATGGTGGGGAGCAGTGTTACTATGGTAGTATGGTAGTGAGCAGTGTTACTATGGTAGTATGGTAGTGAGCAGTGTTACTATGGCAGTATGGTAGTGAGCAGTGTTACTATGGTAGTATGGTGGTGAGCAGTGTTACTATGGTAGTATGGTGATGAGCAGTGTTACTATGGTAGTATGGTAGTGAGCAGTGTTACTATGGTAGTATGGTAGTGAGCAGTGTTACTATGGTAGTATGGTGATGAGCAGTGTTACTATGGTAGTATGGTAGTGAGCAGTGTTACTATGGTAGTATGGTGGTGAGCAGTGTTACTATGGTAGTATGGTGGTGAGCAGTGTTACTATGGCAGTATGGTAGTGAGCAGTGTTACTATGGTAGTATGGTAGTGAGCAGTGTTACTATGGTAGTATGGTGGTGAGCAGTGTTACTATGGTAGTATGGTAGTGAGCAGTGTTACTATGGTAGTATGGTGGTGAGCAGTGTTACTATGGTAGTATGGTGGGGAGCAGTGTTACTATGGTAGTATGGTAGTGAGCAGTGTTACTATGGTAGTATGGTGGTGAGCAGTGTTACTATGGTAGTATGGTGGTGAGCAGTGTTACTATGGCAGTATGGTACTGAGCAGTGTCACTATGGTAGTATGGTAGTGAGCAGTGTTACTATGGTAGTATGGTGGTGAGCAGTGTTACTATGGTAGTATGGTGGTGAGCAGTGTTACTATGGTAGTATGGTGGTGAGTAGTGTTACTATGTTAGTATGGTAGTGAGCAGTGTTACTATGGTAGTATGGTAGTGAGCAGTATTACTATGGTAGTATGGTGGTGAGCAGTGTTACTATGGTAGTATGGTAGTGAGCAGTGTTACTATGGTAGTATGGTAGTGAGCAGTGTTACTATGGTAGTATGGTGGTGAGCAGTGTTACTATGGTAGTATGGTAGTGAGCAGTGTTACTATGGTAGTATGGTGGTGAGCAGTGTTACTATGGTAGTATGGTGGTGAGCAGTGTTACTATGGTAGTATGGTGGTGAGCAGTGTTACTATGGTAGTATGGTGGTGAGCAGTGTTACTATGGTAGTATGGTAGTGAGCAGTGTTACTATGGTAGTATGGTAGTGAGCAGTGTTACTATGGTAGTATGGTAGTGAGCAGTGTTACTATGGTAGTATGGTGGTGAGCAGTGTTACTATGGTAGTATGGTGGTGAGCAGTGTTACTATGGTAGTATGGTAGTGAGCAGTGTTACTATGGTAGTATGGTAGTGAGCAGTGTTACTATGGTAGTATGGTAGTGAGCAGTGTTACTATGGCAGTATGGTGGTGAGCAGTGTTACTATGGTAGTATCTCAGGCACCAAGGTCACGTTAGGTAAGGTTTGTTAGGAATCAGGACAAGTGTTTCCTGACACTGGTCTTAGATGATGACCCGCCGTTGGAACTTTTGGTCATCTGACCGAGGCCTTACGCTGGCTTACCGGTCCACCCCTTTAAAAATTATAGTTACTGCTATAACCATTTTTATATATAGGAACCAATCATTGTGGTGGTGAACAGTGGCAGCATCATAAGCTCTTCTGAGATACCCAGTGAATAACTATATGCTAATGGCTGACCATATTGATAAAATAGCCTACCTATTTATGGCCAGGCCCAGCAGTACGTAACCTGATAGACAGAGGAAAACACTTATTTGTAAAACATCACGTGAAATTCAGTATGTAAAATTTATGTAAGTTACGATATGTGAGTATGGTTCTTGCTCGTTTTTCATTTTATAGTTTGTCGTTTTTACCAAGCAAAAGTAATGAATGTCTTTACGCTTCGTAAATCACATATAAGCTACCTGTGGTGCAATGATAATAAAATTATCTTAAGATTATTATTAGTTTTAGGAGGAAGAGCTAAACACGTAGGAGTCATACAGCTCCTTCTGGAAAGAGAGACAATCAGATTCAATGGAAGGGGAGACTTGGTCTAATTCCTTGGATCAAGAGCTGTTCACCGATATCAAGGAGTTTCTCATGAGTAACTGAATTATATATTTGAAAATTATATGTTGAATAAACATTTACCATGATGTTACTTACTGTTTTTAAGATTTGGTATTCCAATACTTAATATTATGCTACCCAATAGTCTGGTAAGAAAGGGAATCCTATTTAATACCTTATGAAGAGGAGCATCATATGGAAACATTACCGTCTCCACCATACTCAGAATCGACTCCAGGTAGTTCGGTTGTGAGCCTAAGACCAAAATACCGAGCTACGAGACCTTAAACTCTACTTGTGCTGTTACTTGTGGTTCAAGAAAATGATCACATCTCTCACACCAACTATTTGTATACTGATATATTTACTAAATTCCTTCACTTATGAGGCTTCAGCTTATGCCACCTCTCTCCCTCTCACTCACTCTCTCTCTCTCTCTCTCTCTCTCTCTCTCTCTCTCTCTCTCTCTCTCTCTCTCTCTCTCTCTCTCTCTCTCTTACTATTACTACTTCTATCACAATGTCATACAATTATTGTGTTAACTTTCGTTATTTTCTTCCCCAGACACTGGTAGGGGTGTTCCTGTGCCTGACGCTGGGGACGACCCTGGCCCTGCCGGCCCCTGTCGCCCTCCCTGACGCTTTAGCGGATCCTCATCGCCATCGCTACAGAGGCTATGGCGGTTATGGAGGCTATGGTGGTTATGGAGGATATGGTGGTTATGGAGGCTATGGTGGTTATGGAGGCTATGGTGGAGGCTTAGGCGGCTTAGGAGGTTATGGTGGTTTTGGAGGCTTAGGCAGCTTAGGCGGCATTGGAGGTTTCGGTGGCGGCTTAGGTGGCGGCTTTGGCGGAGGATTCGGAGGAGGGTATGGCGGCTATTGGTAACTTTGACTAATATCACAATAAAAAAAAAAATCTAGAGGCCATGAGTATGGGCCAGCATGTAGCAGCCTACTGACTGAAAATAATCATGAACAACAACCTACCAAGTCTCTCAACATCACTAGTATAATAAAAATTATCTCCACTAAAAACTGCTGTTGTTTTTTTTAAGTTCTCTGTGCGCTTTTTATGGTCTAAAATTCTGATCAATGGGATTTTTGAAATGCATGAAAATACCAAAACCTGCTTAAATATTGTTTGATTATATCAAAGGTATTCAATTCAGACAAAATAATGAATAGGAAATTTACAACATCTAGGTATCATTACACCATCAATGTATCATTACACCATCAATGTATCATTACACCATCAATGTATCATTACACCATCAATGTATCATTACACCATCAATGTATCATTACACCATCAATGTATCATTACACCATCAATGTATCATTACAACATCAATGTATCATTACACCATCAATGTATCATTACACCATCACTGTATCATTACACCATCACTGTATCATTACACCATCAATGTATCATTACACAATCACTGTATCATAACACCATCAATGTATCATTACACCATCAATATATCATTACACCATCAATGTATGATTACACCATCAATGTATCATTACACCATCAATGTATCATTACACCATCAATGTATCATTATCATTGTAATACAAGCATGAGAAAGGAACTCATGTAATTGGACCAGTGAGGTGAAAGAAATGGTGCGATGCATAAAGTTGGGGAAAGTATTGTGTTTCACGTATAAAGTGGGGAAAGTATTGTGTTTCAGGTATAAAGTGGGGAAAGTATTGTGTTTCACGTATAAAGTGGGGAAAGTATTGTGTTTCAGGTATAAAGTGGGGAAAGTATTGTGTTTCACGTATAAAGTGGGGAAAGTATTGTGTTTCAGGTATAAAGTGGGGAAAGTATTGTGTTTCAGGAATAAAGTGGGGAAAGTATTGTGTTTCAGGTATAAAGTGGGGAAAGTATTGTGTTTCACGTATAAAGTGGGAAAAGTATTGTGTTTCAGGTATAAAGTGGGGAAAGTATTGTGTTTCAAGTATAAAGTGGGGAAAGTATTGTGTTTCAGGAATAAAGTGGGGAAAGTATTGTGTTTCAGGTATAAAGTGGGGAAAGTATTGTGTTTCACGTATAAAGTGGGGAAAGTATTGTGTTTCAGGTATAAAGTGGGGAAAGTATTGTGTATCAGGTATAAAGTGGGGAAAGTATTGTGTTTCACGTATAAAGTGGGGAAAGTATTGTGTTTCAGGAATAAAGTGGGGAAAGTATTGTGTTTCAGGTATAAAGTGGGGAAAGTATTGTGTTTCAGGAATAAAGTGGGGAAAGTATTGTGTTTCAGGTATAAAGTGGGGAAAGTATTGTGTTTTCTGGGTTTAAATGTGTGTGTGTGTGTGTAGATATTTGTGATAATATCAGACTGAGTATATGAATCAAATGAGTAATAATTGATAAACTTACCTGAAATGTTGTAGTAGACACAGTATAAACATTTATATAATAATAATATCGGTCAAAAATTACTTTAGCTGTTCCTAAAATGTGGGTTATATAAATTTTCCAGAAATAAGTTCATTGTGCATTGAAGCTTGTATTTTATGGGTATGGGAAGAATTTTGGGGGGCAATACCTCAACAAAGGAACCAACCTAGCACAACTTAACGTAACATAACCACGATTTTGAGTAAAATACTTGTTAGGCTTAGCTTGGTTAGGCTGGGTTGAACTTTGTTCTGATTATAACTGTGTTCATTGTACACAGTTATAATGGAGCAGCTGAAATATTGAAAAAAAAAAAGTTCAAAGAATTGTTTATTTTCAATTGTCCAACAAAACAACGATGCTGTTGCAAAATCATCACATTCTTATACATTGTAATTAATTATTACATAACTGTGCTCAGCTAAAGTAATTGTTCAATATAATATTATTAAAAACCAAATAAGGTTAGTATTGAGTTAGGTTTCTGGTATGTGATCATAGCGATCAAATACCAGGTTGTATTGTGACAAAGAGCCAGTCATATGTTTTGCAAAATGAGAGAAAAGCTGATTTTTTTGTAGCCAAAGCTATTGTAATGTAACCCAATTTAACCCCGGCTAGACCATTATTATTATTTTTATGGAGAAAGGACTAATCCCATTGGAATAATACAACGCCTGAGGGAATGGAAGGCATCCAGGATCGACTGAAGATTCCCTCGCTAACACTGAGGAAACTCCCTTGAGAAGTTATCCCATATCAGAAATTAAATTCTAGGCTAGATTAGGCTTGGTTACGTTATGACTCACGAAATCGTAATGACACGATTGCAAAACAAAACATACCACGGGTGGGGTTAGAACACGCGGTCAGTCATAAAACTCCAGACCTACGCGCTAGCCACTGGGCCAGCTGGCTACAATAAGATTTATCTAACTAGGTATATTTATACACCATAGGAAGGTTAGCATAGGCACCACTGTGACCACTGTGACCCAGTGGCTAACACGTCTGTCTGTAAATTTATGACTCTCTAACCATGGATTTTATCCCCCACCCATGGTAAGGTTTCTTTGCAATCGTGTCATTACGATTTCGTGAGTCATGATCACAGCTTTGAGGGGACTTGAGCTAGAGTTCGTCACGGCCATACTAGCGGGAGATTCGTCTGTAAAAACTTGCATCTGTGGTCACAGTGGTGCCTATGCTAACCTTCCTATGGTGTAGAAATATACCTAGTTGGATGAATCTTATTGTAGTCAGCTGGCCCATTGGCTAGCGCGTCGGTCTGGAGTTTAATGACTCTCTAACCGCGGGTTCTATCCCCACCTGATGTGTGGTTTGGGATACGTTATCGTATGTGTGTTCACCAAAAGCAGTTTTCTTCCATATGCACACTGTTACACAACCCTATTAATATTAAACAATTTACATAATATATTATACCAGAAGTTGATCCTAAATACAAATAATAGAACAGTTGATCTGAAAATATTGGAGAGGAGACGACTAGGAAATAACTGGACCAACCCTTCCCTTCCTTAAATCGAATCTGATTACCTCCATTTTCCTGGCGCTATACGACCCATTTGGGCTCAGCGCTCCTTGTGATAATAATAATAATAATAGTTATAATAAATATTATTATTGTTATTATAATACTATTATTATTATCATTATTATTATTATTACTATTATTAGTATTACATTAAAAATAAATAATAATAAATAAGAAACTGCGCTGTTGATTTAGTTAATATTTGTGAAGGTCGAGGATGACGTCGAGTACACAATCCGGAATTAATCTTCCACCAAAACTCAGGGAAGAATTCTTGTTTACGTATCTTGAAGACCTGTGGGAATTTAGAAACACTGGGGTCGCAAACAATGTCCCACCTTCAGTGCGCACCCTCTCAGTTTCCCAACTAGCTCCTGGACCCTAGATTAGACACGTATGGTTCCTGTATATTTATGATGAAAATTTATGCCAGTAATGCCATAATTATAAAAAAATTAAGTGAACTTGACTGATTTAAGTGTTTTGTTTTGTCTACTAAGTTGCAGTTATTAATCTCATTATATCATTAGGAACATAATTACGCTTACCAATCTATTACATTGACGATGTTTCCCGACGCTTCCCACAATAAGATTCCCCAGAATGTTGGCCAATATCAAACAACTTTGTATGTAGTGCACGCGGTAGAGAGGCAACATGGCGTCATTTAACTATCGCTTCCCGTTTTTCATACAAACTATCTTTATTATGCCGTTTATTTATATATCTGGACCCTTTTTGATGTATTTCCTATTCACTTATTTTGTACCCCAATTCTCTACACATTTTCCTTCCTTTTCCTTTGCTGTTTTCTCTTACAAATCTGTTCTTCTTAAGACCCATAAAGCGTCCTTAAAATTAGTATACTATTTACGAAAGTGCCTCAGTGAACAGGTATTACCGAATTCGCTTTTTGAAGTGAAAAAGCCAGACAAAAGTTCTTCAACATTGTAACACCCGAGTGTCAAGATCATTTATTAGATTACATACTATAGGGGAATGAGAATAATAAAACGGAAAACTGAATGTTTACTTGCTAGGACACTAAACAATCTAATGGCACAAAGTGGCTGGTTTCAGCATGCTATCCCGGAGTTCGTTATCAACCTGTAAAGTGTGAGCAGCAGACAGCATTGAGATGTGTGAGCAGCAGACAGCATTGAGATGTGTGACCAGCAGACAGCATTGAGATGTGTGAGCAGCAGACAGCATTGAGATGTGTGACCAGCAGACAGCATTGAGATGTGTGACCAGCAGACAGCATTGAGATGTGTGACCAGCAGACAGCATTGAGATGTGTGACCAGCAGACAGCATTGAGATGTGTGACCAGCAGACAGCATTGAGATGTGTGACCAGCAGACAGCATTGAGATGTGTGACCAGCAGACAGCATTGAGATGTGGGTTAATTTAAGCTTCACGCCTACTAGTGGGGACACTAATTATGTTCACTTTGCCACGTCTTTTTGCAATCTAGAAAAACAAGGGGACCTATCCCCTGAAACGTTCAACATTTGCAAAGGCATGGTATATTGGGCTTTGTTTAGACTTGTGGAACCGAAGTGTCCTCAATGAGTTGGTAAATCATACCATGAATTAAAGAAAGATCCTAAACTTCACCTTACGAAAGAAAAGTAAATACGATACTTATTATGGACATGATAGATAATAACGGAAAAATGAACATTTTATTAGAAGACAGGGATATTACATGGCCCTTAATAAGAACCCATTGAACCAGGTTAATAGGAAGTTTAATAAGCAACTTCGAACCTTACTCAGAGGTAAAGAATTAATTAAACAGTTATCGGCGAGGTGTGTGACACTCCCTTACATGTATGGTTTGATTAAAACCCACAAGCCTGGTTATCCAGCCAGACCTGTTATTAGCTCTGTTAGATCGGCATCATATGCCTTGATAAAATGGTTGGCAAAAGTATTAACTCCTTTGCTTGGACACATTTCTGAAGCCCACATAAAAAAAAAACAATGTTGATCTAATTGACAAATATCAAAATACCAACATGTCTAATGATTTTACACCAGTTAGTCTTGATGTCACTGCTTTGTTTATGATAGTCCCTGTCCCCGACTTGCTATCTTCTAAATAAGAATTGGATGAGTGTTTCTGCCTTTTAATAAAAATACCATTATTGAACTGATTAAGTTGTTTGTAGTTGACAGCAGTTTGAGTTTGAAGGGAAATAATATGCTCAAAGGAAGGGAATGACTATGGGTAATCCGTTGTCTCCCCTATTGAGCAATTTGTTTATGGATTTTTTCGAGGCTAGGCTGTTGAAAGATATCCTGCCATGTAGAGCTAAATGGTTCAGATATGTGGATGACATCTTGTGTCTTTGGCCAAATGATATGACCCTTGATACACTTTTACCAAGACTTAACATAAGAACATAAGAACATAAGAAAGAAGGAACACTGCAGCAGGCCTACTGGCCCATGCGAGGCAGGTCCAAATCTCCAACGGCTTAAGCCCCGACCCAGCCAGGTCAGGTTACATTCACTTAAGGAGGGAACACTGCATCTGACCTAGCACAGGCTAGTCAGGACCAACTCACACCCAACCGCACCCACTCATATAATTGTCTAGTTGACCACCTGGTCAGCCGACCACCTGGTCAGGTCACTTCCACTTAAGGAATTAGTACAGCTACTGACCTGGTAATACAAGCTAGTCAGGTCCAAATTCACACCCATCCACACCCACCCATGTATTTATCTAACCTATTTTTAAAACTACACAACGTCTTAGCATCTATGACGGTACTCGGGAGTTTGTTCCACTCATCCACAACTCTATTACCAAACCAGTGCTTTCCTATATCCTTCCTGAATCTGAACTTTTCCAACTTGAAACCGTTGCTGCGAGTCCTGTCTTGGCTGGATATTTTCAGCACGCTATTTACATCCCCTTTATTTATTCCTGTTTTCCATTTATACACCTCAATCATATCCCCCCTAATTCTACGCCTTTCTAGAGAGTGCAGATTCAGGGCCCTCAGTCTATCCTCATAGGGAAGATTTCTGATACATGGGATCAACTTTGTCATCCTCCTTTGTACGTTTTCCAGTGCATTTATATCCATTCTGTAATACGGTGACCAGAACTGTGCAGCATAATCTAAATGAGGCCTAACCAAAGATATATAGAGTTGTAGAACAACCTGAGGACTTCTATTATTTATACTTCTTGATATGAAGCCAAGGATTCTGTTAGCTTTATTGCGAACACTTATGCACTGTTGTCTTGGCTTCAGATTACTACTAACCAGAACTCCTAAATCCTTCTCGCAATCACAAGTAATAAGATCTACATTATTCAGCTTATATGTGGCATGGTTATTGTCCTGCCCAACATTTAGAACTTTGCATTTATTTACATTAAATTGCATCTGCCACTTCTCCGACCACTGCATCAGTCTATTCAAATCATCCTGGAGTGCTCTAATGTCCTCATTTGAATGAATTGGACGACCTATTTTGGTGTCATCAGCAAATTTACTTATGTTACTATTTATTCCCTCATCTATGTCGTTTATGTAAATTGTAAACAACAGGGGGCCCAAAACTGACCCCTGTGGAACACCGCTTGAGACGCTTGGTCCCGTCTATTAAATTCAACGTGGAGAAAGAGATGGACTGTAAACTTCCATTCTTAGATATGTTAATACACCGGGTTGATAGAAAGTTTACGTTTACAGTATATAGGAAAACCACCAATGTGTGCTCATACATTCACTACTATTCCAACCATGGGACAAGAGTTAAAAGGAGTATATTTCTTACTATGTTTTTGAGAGATTACAGACTGTGCAGCCAGGAGTTCCTAGATGAAGAAATTAAGAAAATATTTGATATTGCCATGAAACTGCGGTATGTTAAGGAGTTCGTGGAATCTGCATTGCTGGCAACTAGAAAAACCTATCATAGAACAGAGCCTAGGATAATTCCTCAGACCAAGAATATGCTAGTTCTAACATACAATCAGAATTTATCTATCTTGCCGAATGCTCTTAAAAGATTTAATAAAGAAATAGTTATTAAGAATTCACTGACAGATAGAAGTATTCTGATAAAGAATTCACCCCCAACAATGTGTCGGTGGTGTCTACAGAATTGGTTGCAACTTATTCTATGTAGGACAAACTGGCAAACCTTCAGATGTCAGGATATCATAACACTGTTATTCGATACCTACTTCACAGGAATCGAACGCGATTTTCAGCCACATTAAAGTTTGCAATAACCCAGCAAACTAGTCAGAAGCAAGAGTCATCGTCCCTTGCTCCTCTTGGCTTGAAAGGAATATTGTAGAATCGGTGGGTTGTTTAAATTAGATTTGTCAAAAATCAGGCTCTTATACGAATGCATTGGACTGTCTAAAATGCAGTGCTACAAAAAGGAATTAGGGCCAAATTTTTTCCTGCATTTTCTAAAGGTTGAACCGGAGTTTGCCTCAGAATCCTGTGGGATGAATAACTATGGCTGTTTTCCTTTAAAATGAGTACCTTTTAATGGGCCCCTTCCTAGAGATACGGAAATTCCTAAGTATTAGCTCTATCTATATATTCCAAAAGGTACGAAAATTCCTAAGACAATTATCAGATTTATCTATATATTTGGTATGTAACATCAGTTATATCCAGCATCTGTCTTCCTTTGTATAACTTACAAATGTCTCCCATTAAATGTGTCCCTTTAATGGACCCGTTTTCTTGAGTGCGGGAACTCCTAAGATAATAGCCAATGATATCTATATCACTGGCTATATTATTATGTATGTAAATGTGAGGGAAAAGCCGTTGAAACGTGTTTATGGTTGTTCAGACTCCTAGTCGCCCTCCCCACTGCCACCTAGCGGGCCGCTGCAAAACTTCAGTGTCCTCGGGTCTGAGCAAAACCTGGCTCTTTCAACACAACTATCAACGAACTGTTGCGTCTGAACAACATGCCGACTTTCAACTGTCCTGACTCACCACTATCGCAAGACTTCCTCAAGATAATCCCAAACATCTTTAACTTCACATCAATCCCAGGCCCTACTCCTGACTCTGCCTAAGAATCCACTCCTAAACCATCCCCACTAACTACCGCCATCTCTCAACAACCACAGACAACCTCGCAGAATACTAATAATCCGGATTCTCAGCTCCCTCTCCACACAGTCATAAAAGAAGCAAAGGCCCCAGAATACTCTCACGAATCCTCCTCAGATGAAGAATTTGAAGAAGAATTTGAAGAAGATACTGATAACACTCGAGGCCCCCTGAGGATCTGGGAGGATGACATATGCTTCTATACTACCACTGCATTCAAGAACGAAATGTACGCCAAAGAATTATGCTCATATTTGAAAGATGGAGTAGTCAAATTCACAAGCAACAAACCTAGCCAACTCACTCTTGAAAATGTACTGGGTGGACTGTCGCAGTACCTTGAGAACCGCACTCACACAATCAAACTGTTCCATCTGACCAAGAGAATTTTCAAAAAGCTAAAAAACGGCACACATACTGATGAGTTTTAACCAAACTCAAGATATACCTTCCCAAGTATATATATATATATATATATATATATATATAAACTTTATTTCTGATAATATTACAAAGTGGGGTTTACATATGTTATTTACACATTTTATGAAATGATTATTACAAGAAGGCCAATAATCTGCCTAGGTATGCCTAGGCATTTCAGGCAGTCTTATACTAGATCTTACTCTATAGTGACACAATGATTATACTGGTATTAAGCACACACAACCCGCACATATAAAAGGAGAGGAGCTTACGACGACGTTTCGGTCCGACTTGGACCATTTACACAGTCACACTAACACGAAGGACAGGTGGAAGGGGTATTTATAGGCAGGCAGACAGGGGAGGGCACAAGAAAGTGGTGGAGGGGTAAAGGCGGTAGTAGTGGTAGTGGTAGTGGAAGTAGTAGTGGAGTCAGTCATAAACTAGGAAAAGAGCACTGCAAAGACGCTGGCGGCCCACAAGGGTAAGAACAAGAACACAGTGGGGAAAATTAAAATAAAATAGAGGACAAATACAAGGCAACAGAAAAGAAAAGAAAGAGAACCCAGAGGAGAAAGGAGAAGGGGGAAGAGAAAGAAGGGGAAGGAATCAGGTTAAGTCACGGGTGTTCTGAAGTTTGGAGCATTTAACAATGTAATGGGAGAGGAAAATATCTACAGAGACAAAGCCAGGGCTAAGATTCATACAGGGAAAGTTGTGTATAAGGGAGGATTCAACCAAACGGCGACTGTGAAAGTTGGACGTAGGGTAGACAGTTTTAGCAGAAGACCAATCAATAGGATGACTGTGATCTCTGACATGACAGAAAAGAGCATTATTAGTGTCGGCAAGCCTAACACTATTTTTGTGCTCCCTAAGTCTGTTAGAAAGAGATCGGCCAGTTTCTCCAAAGTACTGAAGAGGACAGGAGGAGCAAGAAATATAGTAAACACCAGGAGAATCTATAGAGGAGGGAGGTATGAACTAGATTAGTGCGAAGAGTGTTAGTCTGGCGAAAGGTAAGTTTGATGTCTAAGGAACGGAGAGAGTTGTTGAGATTAGAGAGACCAGAGATGTAGGGAAGGCAGAGGACAGGAGAGTTCCCAGGAGTAGAGGGTTTAGGAGAGAAGAAAGTCCGTTTGGCACGAGAGAAAGCAGAGTCTATGAAATGGGAAGGGTAGCCAAGACGGGAAAATGAATTATGAAGAGTGGAAATTTCTGCTTCAAGGAACTGAGGATCACAAATATGGAGAGCTCGGAGAAAGAGGGAGATAAGAACACTTTTCTTGACAGAGGAAGCATGATAAGAAAAGTAGTGAATGTACATGCCACTGTGCATAGGCTTGCGGTACACGGAAAAGGCAAAACCTGTAACTGAGCGGTGGACATGAACATCAAGGAAAGGAAGCAAAGAATTAGATTCCCAATCAGCTTTAAACTTAATGGAAGGGGCAAGATTATTAAGAGCATCAAGAAATGGTTGAAAGAGACTTGAGTCATGAGGCTCCTCTCCGTAAGCTCCGTAAGCTCCTCTCCTTTTATATGTGCGGGTTGTGTGTGTTTTGTTCCAGTCACAGTATTGTGCCTTTTTTGTTATTTACTGGTATTAAGGTTAGGTAATTGTAGTGATTAATTAGGTTTACAAAATTGAGGTAGTTCAAAAATTTAAGAATTTAACAATTAGTTTATATATTAATGAAAATGGTGACGTGTTGGCATGATACAGTTTCTATATTGGAGTGTCTTAGGGAAACTTATGACTAGCTTAAGAATTATGAAGCAATAGTTGTATTAGAATCTTGGTTACAGTCTTGTGTAAATTAAGGGGGAATCACAGATATCAATAAGTGTATTTTGCTGTGGATATGTGCAAGATAAAGTAATTTTCATGTGGTTAGCTACCGGTTGGGTGCGTAAGTGAGATAAGATGTTTTTTAACGGTGCTTTTGAAAATGGAGGTTGTGTCTGCAGTTCTAGAGTTTTCAGGCAGGGAGTTCCAGATTTTAGGCCCTTTTATGTACATTGAATTTTTGTATAGATTTAGCCGGACACGGGGAATGTCAAAGAGATGTTTATGTCTGGTATTATGTCTATGGGTCCTGTCACAACTATCAAGAAAGTGTTTTAGCTCAGAGTTAAAGTTGGAATTTATGATTCTATAAATGTAGATTGCAGAGTAGTAAGTATGGATGTTCTGAACAGTGAGTTGGTTTAGGTCTTTGAAGAGTGGGGGGGTGTGTTGCCTAGCGTTGGATTGTGTGATAATTCTTACTGCGGCTTTTTGTTGGGTTATTATTGGCTTTAGGTGGGTAATTGCTGTTGATCCCCATGCACAAATGGCATATGTGAGGTAGGGATAGATGAGTGAGTAGTATAGTGTGAGTAAGGCTGATTGTGGTACATAGTAACGTATCTTAGAGAGGATCCCAACAGTTTTGGACACTTTCTTTGTTGTGTGTTGGATATGAGTGCTGAATTTCAGGTTGCTGTCGAGGTGAAGGCCCAGGACTTTGCCCTCATTATGTTTAGCAATAGGAGTGTTGTTGATCTTAATGTTTAATTGTGCATCACCTGCTCTGTTACCAAACATAATATAGAAGGTCTTATCAGTGTTGAGTGTAAGTTTATTGGTTGTCATCCATGTAGATATTTTTAGTAATTCGTCGTTAACAATGGTGTTGAGAGTGGCAAGATTTGGGTGGGAGATGACATAAGTTGTGTCGTCAGCAAAGAGTATTGGTTTCAGGTGTTGTGATACATTGGGAAGATCATTGATGTATAAGAGGAAGAGCAGGGTACCAAGGACACTTCCCTGTGGTACTCCAGTATCAAGAGGTCGTGTCGAGGAGGTTGTGTCTTTAATAGTGACATACTGATACCTATTAGTAAGGTAGGATTTGAAATATGCAAGTGCATGACCTCTTATACCATAGTGGTCAAGTTTGTGGAGTAGGATGCCGTGGTTTACTGTGTCGAAAGCTTTCCTTAGGGCAATAAAAAGTCCTAATTGATATTCATTGACAAGAATACAATAGGGAGTAAAACAACATATATATTATATATATATATATTATATATATATATATATATATTGGGACTACACCTGTGCTGCCACAATAGCAGACACCTACTTGCCATACTCCGTAGCCGAAGGGGGTGGAGCTGCCAGCAACAGGGAGACCCAGAAGACCCGCAAATATGAAGACCTTCTCCCTTGCTATAACTTCATCCCAATAGGGTCGGAGACCCATGGAGCATGGGGCAAGTGTGCTCTAAAGTTTCTCAAAGAGCTGGGTGGAAAACTCATCATAGAAACCAAGGACCACAGGGCGACCAGCTTCCTCTTTCAGAGACTCAGTGTTGCGATCCAGAGGGGAAATGCCTGCAGCATTCTGGGCACGCGGCCCACTGCCCGGGAGCTGGACGAAGTATTTGACATGTAGCTCTGAGTTGTCATCTATGTTGTTTTACTCCTATATATATATATATATATATATATATATATATATATATATATATATATATATATATATATATATATATATATATATATATATATATACACACACACACACACATATATATATATATATATATATATATATATATATATATATATATATATATATATATATATATATATATATACATATATATTATATATATAGGGTGTGTGTACTCAATTATTTGTGGTTGCAGGGGTCGATTCATAGCTCCTGGCCCCTCCTCTTAACTGATCACTACTGGGTCCTCTCTCTCCCTGCTCCATGAGCTTTATCAAACCTCGTCTTCCTGCCTCCACTACGTCACTTTCTTGACTATTCTACTTCCTGACAATTCTGTGACTGAAGAAATACTTCCTAACATCCCTCCGACTCACCTGAGTTTTCAACTTCCAAATGTGACCCCTTGTTTCTGTGTCCCAAGAGGCGTAAGCAGTACGTATTTTGATGCAAAAGTGTGAAAGTTCGAATCCTGCTGTGGACTGAGAGATAATATTTTTATATATCCCACAAAGACAGGGTGACCATAAAAGAAAACCGAAAGTTTTTTCTTTTTTAAATTTAGTAATTTATACAGGAGAAGGGGTTGCTAGCCCCTTACTCCCGGCATTTTAGTCGCGTCTTATGATTCGCATGGTTTACGGAAGAAAAATTCTTTTCCATTACTTTGTGGATATATATATATATATATATATGTATATATATATATATGAAGGATGAAGGGTATATGAAGGATGATGTGAATCATAGAATTAACGAAGGGAAAAAGGTGAGTGGTGCACTGAGGAGCTTGTGGAGACAGAGAACTTTATCCATGAAAGCAAAGAGGGGAATGTATGAGAGTATAATTATACCAACACTCTTGTATGGGTGTGAGACATGGGTTGTGAATGTTGTAACAAGGAGAAGGCTGGAGGCAGTGGAGATGTCATGTCTGAATGCAATGTGGTGTGAATATAATGCAGAGAATCCGTACTTTGGAGATTAGGAGGAGGTGTGGGATTACCAAAACTATTATCCAGAGAGCTGAGGAGGGGTTATTGAGATGGTTTGGACACATAGAGAGGGTGGAACAAAATAGAATGACTTCGAGAGTGTATAAATATGTAGTGGAGGGAAGGTGGTGTAGGGGTCGGCCTAGAAAAGGTTGGAGGGAGGGGTAAAGGAGGTTTTGTGTGCGAGGGGCTTGGACTTCCAGCAAGCGTGCATGAGCGTGTTAGATAGGAGCGAATAGAGACAAATGGTTTTAG